>JANHGN010002936.1:0-51702 GCA_024605025.1 Megaceryle maxima | reverse complement strand
AGGGTAAGAAATATGCTCAAAGAAATGGATGGTTTCCACACACAGAATGACTGAGCAACACAGAGATAACTTTGGATGTGGTACAGGTTTTATAAAATTAAGTTGAATGTACTCTGCGTTTAAACAAATAGAATTGTTTCTTGACATGGCAGACTGTAGACATTGAAACTCAATGCAAAGAGTGCAAAGTGTTTTGCATCAGTTCAGGGTGTGACTATACAAGAGAAGGTCAGTGGGATTTACCTAATATGCAGGTGGAAAAATATGTTAACGTTGTAAAAATAGTTGGAGGAAATACAATGTATGTTTGTGCTGTTCACCTCTTGTTAACTACCTATGATTGTTTAGGGGCATAAAAAAAATAGTGTAGGTGGGGTTTCAGTAGACGTTAGCAGTTTTTCCATGCTTTTGCATTGTCTGTTGCTACATTTGCATTTTTTACATGCTTTAAAGTCACCAGTCTTAGTAGTTGTAGAGTATTTCTCATGTTTGCATGTTCTGAAATCAGCAAATAAAAGAATTAGTAGTAGATTACTGGTGAAACTGTCCAGATTCTGTTAAGCCTTGCTCAGTTGAATAGTTTGTGTGGTTTTAAGGAGACTTGTTGCAAAAAGAGAGTATCTTCAACTTTGTTGGAAAGACATTTTTTACTTTAACTTTTTATTAAACCTTTTGAAATACTAGAAAAAGACTAAAAGGTTTTTAAATTTAGCTATGGCTACCAGAGCACTGAAAATTGCTTTATTAATTTATCCTGTAGCATAAACAGTGGAGTGAAGATTTTTATTTGCATTTGTGGTAACTGTTAGCTTCTGTTATTATTTTGTTTTACAGAATTGTGTTTTAAATACTGGAGCTCCCCACTGGGCAAAGCATGCTGCGTCATTTCCTAATATATACCTCAACAAATTACACTCTCCCTTTGATACTCCTTTCCCTCCCTCCCTGCAATGAAGAGGATAATTTTGTGTAGTGATCTGAGATCAGTTTACCTTCCAGCATTAATCTTCTAACAGAGAGATACTATTTTATTTTTCCAGCATGCTGTAATCCACCCCAGTTTCTGGTAGATGTAAAACCTATTAATTGTTAATGTTGCACTTCTTGAATTCTAATCATGACCAGACTACATGAGGTCTCCAGTTTGGGAAGGATCATTAACCATTCCCTGGGGATCCTGAGTGGTACTTTCTGGAGGCAGCGAGAGTTGTATTATTTGTGTAGATTTTGTCCTTGTGCTGCTACATCTGTTTGAAACTGGGACTTTGTGCATACTCTGCCTTGCATGGCTTTGAAAGGCATTGCCTAATGCTAGTGCTGTGGATTGTTATCTGGAATGCACAGAGGAATCACTGATTATTGCTTTTTTTTTTTTTTTTTTTTTAACTGGGCTGCAGGCACTAGTGGATATTTTTGCTATTTCTTTTCACCGATCTCAGGCACTTCAAATGGTTGAGGTACTTTTCAGCATTACTTTATTGTTCTAGATTATCAGATCTAACAATAAGTAGTTAAGTTGAAAAGCAACATTTTCCATTTAAGGGAAAAGAAAAACAAACTATACAGAAACTATTCCCTAGTAGTACAGTAATCTTTTAATATATATTATAAATGTAATAATATATATTGATTGTCATATCTGTTATAAAATAGGTGCTCAAAAAACTTTTTATCTGCATGTATAATTGTGATATATTATACAGGGTGATGCAATAAAAGGCACAAGTCTGAAACAGAATTTTTTGGTTATTTTTTAAGCTTTTAAATGTTGGATTGTCAATATAGTCTAGAAACAGAGAAAAAATGGAAATAAGTATTTTGGAGGGGTTTTGGTTGGGTTTGGTTTTTTTTTAGACTTTATAACTTTCATTGTAACTGCACTATGTAATTTAATAATTCAGTAGATCATTCTAGAAGAGGTATTTTTACTTATGTAATTGTATTAATATGGTACCCCTGTGACAATGAAATACCTTATATAATTGCAAAAGCTGATAAAAATTATATCATTTCTCCATAAAATTTGCTAGCAATGACATACCCAAACATGTATTTCTTTTAAAAGGAATGTGGCACAAAACCTATTTAGCCATAATAAATAAGTAAAAAAATGAAATAACTGTTAAATGTTTGGTAATAGATTATCAGGCAAAATTGTCTTAGGCAGATATGATGCAGCAAGTTTTTCTTGAATTTGTCTATTTGTACATGTATGTGAAGAAAAATCCTCATTAGTGCAGGTTTCTCTGGAAGATTCAATACATATGAAGGGAAAATTACAGTCTTTATCCTCAGGTTTAGAAAGTTTGGAAGCAGATAGTTTGCTGTTGTAATTGTTTAACTAATGAATCAATAACTTTTCTCTCTTGCATAAATCATCTTAGTATCAAATATGTGGTGTATCACCCAAGATTAAACAGCCAGGTTTGTTTTCTTCAAATAGTACCATGAAGAAGAAAACCACATCACTGTGACTGCAAAGCATGCTTCAGAAAAATATACCTTTATAACAGATCGAACTATTTTCTCCTGAGCTGGGAAACGAGCACTTATCCTTTCTTGTAGACTGCCATTTTTTGTCCTTTGCTTCTCAGAATCCATTTCTCATCTTAAATAAGGCTGGAGGACTGCACATGTACAGGTGCTTATAGGATAATTCAGGCTGAAAGGGATATCAGAGGTCATCTGGTATAACCTCCTGCTCAGAGGAGGATCAGCTGTGAGATCAGACCAGATATTGTATTTTATTTCAATTAGAAAAATATGTTTGCATATTTTTGAGTCTCGAAATTAATTTTAATCTGTAGCCATGTCACATCAGCAAAACCAACATATTATGCCTAATTGAGGCCTCGAGGCAGTAGCATTTATAAATTCTGTTTCCTTGACATCCAGCGCCATTCCCTACTTCATGCAGTGTTAACAACAGAGCTCTCTGCAATCTTGCACATAACTGGTCACCAACAGGAGTCTTGGTATTTAGCAAAGATGTAATTAGTTCCCAGCCTGAAAATGTTCAGTCAAATTTAGGATTAATACATTCAGTTCTTCTCTTAACTCTCATTTTTCACAGTGTTAAAACATTTGCTGAAGCCTGGTAACTTCAGTACCCTCACTTGGTGCAAACACTCCCTATGTGCTCCTTCAGACTTTAGCCTTCCCATGGGCTCTGTCACTCATCAGTTCTGCATGGAAATATTGGGCAATTGAGACCTTTTTTCCCAGCAAGTGATGTTTCTAATGGAGCCTGCAAAGGAACTCCTCTCACAAGGGAGACAATATTTTCCAAATAAACGTTAATATCTATCACTAAACAGAAAACGTAGTAAATAAATGGCAATGGTTTGTTAAGGGACAAAAGTTGTTTCTCATAATCTTGGATTTGCAGGTGATAGGGAAGGGCTTTCAGGGGCCTCTTTGCAATTCAGATGGGTAGTGGGGCCCTGCAGCGTGGAGGATGTGCATAGCTGGGAGAGGAACTATTTAGTAGCCTGGAGATGGCAGCAAGAGTAGAGCTGCCTTTTTTTCATAAACTCTGGTATTCTACCAATTCCCTAACCTGTGTTAAATCTCACTATTATGAGGGCTGAAATTTTACTTCCTTCTGTTTATCTCAGAAAAAAAGAAAAGAAAAAGCTTCCAGAAGAAAGTGTTATTTTTTTATTTCTGTACTATATATTGCCCTGAAAAGTTGTAAATTGATTACTGTTTGTTTTCCAGATGGATCCTGTGCAAAAAGCAGTCATAAACCATACATTTGGAGTGTCCATTCCCCCAAAGAAGAAACAAGTCATTTCCTGTAATGTCTGCCAGCTTCGATTTAACTCTGATGTGAGTATTGGCTATTTTCATTTCTTGGTTTTGATACATAGTCAATCTAAACCTCTTTACCAAACAAATCATTTCAGTTCACCTGTATTCTGCTCAGCCTGCTGGTCTGATATTTTGTCCATATGGAGGTGGAAGTCCACAGAGGTATATTGCTCTTTGGTCTTCTTGAATGGGTCTGGTATGATATAGGCCATTGCCAATATCCCATTTGACAGTCTGGTAAACTTCAAGATGTACTGCAAAAACAAAAAACCAAAAACAAACACAAACAAACAAACAAACAAAACCAAAAAACCCACAACCAAACAAAAACCAACCAAACAAACAAAAACCCCCAAAAACCCAAACCAACAAACAAAAACTTACAGAAAAACAGAGGGAGCAGACAGAAAAGCTGCCCTATGAGTTTTCCATGTCAAACCTGCTGTTCTTTCAGAAGAAGCATCTTTTTTCTTATTGTTCCTACATTCTTTTTGATAATGTCTTCCAGTTCCTTAAGTTACTCTTTCAGTAACTTTCATTTGTATTAAATATGAACATTCACTTCTAGATGTCTTTTTGAGTATGATAAAGTTCAAGGAAACTGTTTTCTGAGGTGGTGTAAAAAAAAACCCAGACCACACCACATTGCAAAAGTGTTACAGATATGTTTAATGTTTTTCCTGAGTAGCTTGAAAATGAAAGAAATTCAAGAAAACTATGCCTAAGAAAATTATGACCTTTGACACTTCAAAAATATGCATTTGTTCTTGGAAACTACTTACTAATGTTATTAAGCTAATTAAAAAAACCCTCAGAATTCTCAGATTTTTTTTGATCTCAAGTTTAAGAATAAATCACAACAATTTTATTGTTGTGTTAGCATTACGTGTTCTACTGTTACAATTTCAGTCTAAAAACTAGTTTGCAGACACTTCATCAAAGTCTTTGAGTACTTGGCACTCCTAGAGTTTCCCAGTAAAGCACCTGTACATATTACTCTGTTTTTCTCTGCCTCCACTTTGAAAAGTATCTTGTAAAGGGGTTTCCCTAATTTGGCTTTCCTTGTCTAGGCTGATAAGGATTTTGAAGCAGCACCACCTTACATTCAAACTGATTTCTAAATCTGTCATCTTTTGACAAGATTATTAAACTTTCTTTGAAGTGGCAATATCTACTTAGTTAACATTTTAAAAGTTGTTACTTAAAATTTACTTCACTTGTCTTTCCTTTTTAAGGTTAAGATTTAAGGTCCAAAAAAACCTCTGTTCCATGTCTGTGTATCTACTACTCATTAAAACAAGGAATCAATAAAGTCATAAAAAATTTCCCTATGGTCCATGCATCAGAATCTTGCTTCTGTGCTGGACCTTATTCTGTCACCAGAGAGGCAGCTCTTCCCTCTCCTCCTGAGGTCAGGGTCCCTCTGATGACGGGTCCTGTCCCTAGAGGAGTTGCTCACTTTGTCTGCACTGATATTCACAGGTGAACAAACAGCACTTTAGGCAGATGGACTAAGTCATAATTTAGTGGCTTGAAATTAAAGAATTTAAGAAGAGCTGAGATATTATATCGTTTTGTACATCTGCCAACCAAGGAATTTTTTCTTTCTAGACTTAAAGTAGAACAAAAGCATATATTATATTCTGCTTTCTGTAGTGGCATCACAAAAGCATGGTAGATTATAGCCTTGTTTCTTCTTCTGAGGCAGAGGTATTCATATGGTATCATAGTACTTTTTTTTTTCTTTTTTCTTTTTTTTTGCTAAATGTGATCAATCTGCTCAGTTCTAGTTACTAGAAAATACCATCATTTTGTAATGGATGGTTTTAAGAAAAGATGAAGCATCATGACTGTGCTACTGTTAGTGATGAAACGGAGTTCCTTACTTTCTACATCAGTTTGCTTTACTATGACTTTCACGAACCACCTAGGAATTTGATTTTAAAATTCACTAAAATTCTATTAGTGTTATTAAAATCAGAAAATACTTAAATATAAATTGAAGCTTCACAAATGTTTCATAACCACATTATACAGAAATGTTTGGAGGTTGAGTTCTCATAGTATAGCACTTCCATTGTAAAAGCTATCTATCCTTTTACTGGATTATTCAACTTCTTCTGGGAAGCTTACATAACATTTTAAATCTTTCCTCCAGATTCAGTCTTTTGGCCTTAAGAGATATTTATCTGCATGTGTTGCCTTTTTTTTTTTTTTTTTCCAAGATAGAGAATATAAGAATTTATGTTACTGAGGTATTATTCTCACCTCACACACCCCCCCTGTAATCTGCATAGTTATAATTTCACCAAAGTAATGGTAATGGACTTTCAACTAACCTCTGCAGACTCTGATAGTTATTTCTTAGCTTGTTAAAAGCTCTTTCATGTAAATAAAAATCTGAACTCTTCACTTTACATTTTTCTTTTTTGTCCCTTTATACCATGAAATTATGCTTTGGGATTGCAGTGATCTTTAAAATTCATCCTGTTTGTGGATCAGGAAAAGGGAGTCCAATATATTTGTGAACATTGTAATTGCTGAATCTTTCAGTGAATCAGTTTTGCCATGTAGCATCCTAAGAATGTATTGAGAGACTTTTGGGTGGCATCAAACTGTGATAACCTGCATTAAAACCTTGAGCATAGCACATTGCAGAATGAGATTTGCAGTACAGCCATTTCACACTTGGCAGTTTCTTCTAGCTCTGCAAGGGTGACATGCTTCTTGTTGTTGATGGGCATTTTGTTCCTTTGAACTTCCTTTGACCTAAATAATGCAATCAAATGAAATAAAAATGACAGAAGTAAGGTATTAAGTAGTTTTCTTACTCTTCTTGTCCTAAGTGCATTTCAGTTGACTGTTGTTTGAAGATTCTAACCTGATCTTAGTAGTGCTTTATCTATTGCATGAGTAACATACAGACCAGTGGATATTTATCTGTGAGAAAATGAGTTTTCTTGCCTGCAGTCTTTTCCTCAAACTGTGGACACCCACTGGTCTGGATCCATAGACCAAAAAATTCAGACTAGTCAATTTATATTTGTCAAACCTCCCACTAAATTAATACTGTAAATTGAGAAAGTTTCCATTTTCTTTTGCTAGTGTATGTGCAGAGTTAGCTTTGGTGAGAGTGATTTGACATCAGATTGAGGCAGGGATATTCAGCTATCTACAGGAAGAGAAAGTCTGATATGAGGGATGGAAGGAAATTTTAAAACAGGTTGTCTCCAATGCAAAGGTAAACACATATAATGTTGTAGTGATGCTTTCTGTATTTTGAAAAATAAAAACTGCTAGAATGATACTGTTTTTTTGCTACCATATTATAATTTTAACAGTGTTTCCTAACTGAATTCTTCAGGGTCTCCTGTACAACATGTAGGTGACATCTGTGTACAAACTCTAAGTTCAGTATAGTTTTAGGCTGAATTATGAGTTTTGACTCATCCTTATATACAGTTGCCATTATACTTGTCTGTCACTTTCTAGAATTCATTAGCTGCAGTTTGGTCAATTTGGAAGTTGTGTTTTTCTGTTAATAAATTCTGGCACAAACAGTTTGAGCACCCTTTCCAAGCTCTGTCAACTCCAGCTATAGTACAGAAGAGATAATGCAAAATCTTGAGAAACAGAAAAATGAAATGCCACCTCTGTGAAAGAACACCAAACAACAGTTGTTTTAATAGCCTGAACTTTGAGGAGCTTGAGTGGGAGCTTTATCTGTAATAGTAGTATTGACCTGAAAACTGTGATAACTGAGGTTGCTTCAACAATATTTTTTGCATGATCTAATTAAGGTTCTTTAGCTGGTACTTAGAGTGTGATTGGGTGCCTAAAACTAAGCAACTTGTTTAAGTATCTGAGGTATATGGGACATCCACACTGGGATGGTAGACCTGACAGAGGATCTGCAGTTGGAGGTCATCCAGGACATCTGAGGACATCCCAAATTATACTGGATGTCTGTTTCTAGAACTGAACCCCCACTCCCAATTATGCTTGCCTTCTATTCTTCTATTTTCTCTCTCTCTTTTTTTTTTTTTTTTCTTTTTTTTTGGGCTGGGGGGTGTGTTTGGTTTTTTGTTTGTTTTTTTTTATGGGGCGGGGGTTGTTTTTGTTTGGTTTTTTGTTTGTTTGGTTTGTTTTGGTTTTGTCTTTTGTTTTCCTGAAGTTGCGGGGAGCAGCATTTAGTGAGGAGAAAGCATTAAAAAAAATTAAGAAAACTAACTGATCATAAGATTCTGATACTAGAAAACTGGAAAGTTATTAGAGTTCTCAAAAATTCAAAGGAAGTGATGTGGCAAAAAAAGTGAGAAAAGAATAGAGAAAGGGCTTTTAACTCAACTAATTTTAAAATATGGTAGATACGTCGAGTCATCTGCTTTTGAATTAAGTTGGAAATCCCAAATTAGGTAGGATAGCATTATGAGAATTGGTAGTTTGAGATAGTTTAGTCAGAATAGTCAGTGAGATACTCATTCTACCCTGTTTAAATTTTATTCTGTTATGCAGAGGAATATATTTTTTTTGAAAATTGGTTTAAAAAAAATAAGCCAACAGCATCCATTAACAGTTACAGCTGGATTTGCTCCAGTATATTAAAATAAACATAGGTGTTTCTGTATTTGCATCAAAATATCTGTTAACACTCTTTTATCTTTTAGTTTCTACATGATGGTGAAACAGTATCTGTTCCAGTGCAGCAATGACTATTGTGTCAGTGAGGTTCAAGGTACAGTCTGGTGTTATAATCCAGCTCAGAAAAAATAAGAAACCTCTTATTTACATTTACCACTACCAGAGACTATGCAACAGAAGAGGAAGAATCCTCTTCATGGAACAGATTGTGATAGTGAGTCAGATTTTACACTTGCTTAAAGGCCACCAGAGTAAGGGACATAACAGTATACCACCAAGAGGAAGCAAGACATGCTGAGAAAGATCTAGTTTAGCCTTTGAATTTATTATTTTTTTTTAAAGAATTCTGGGATTCCTTCCAAATCCATGGTTATACCTATGTGGACTATAGATAAGCTTTCCTAAATAAGTTTTCATATTATTTACATGGGTATTGCTTGTTGATATTAATTATTTGTATTACAGACATTCTAGCAGGGTTAAAAAAAAAAAAAAAAGCAAGCTGCTTTAGTTTGCTGAATCCTTATGATACCCATAAGAGGGCCCAGGAGTAACAGGGTAAGGGGAAAAAATAGCTGTTTTCTATCCTACTTGGAATCCTTCTCTGACTACTTTTGGCTGGTTCTTTCTCATTCCTTCTGGTGACCAGATGAATCTGCAGCTGTTTGGAGGGAAGAAGTCCCTCCAGCATCTGTGGAACTTTGGCCAGGCTGTCCCCAAGATGTCTATTATATTCTTCTGTAGCACCTGACATTGTAGCTTGCAGCCATAAGAGAAAAGTGAGTTGCAGTTGTGATGATACCTGTTTGGCTTCTGCAGAATTTCTTTTTTTATCTTTTTCTCCATGTCTATGATCATCAACTTATGTTCAAATAACATCTCTCTGCTCTTCTCCCTCCTTATTTTTATTGTTAATCCACAGGGGTTTTGAAGCTGGGGCACTATACAATAATGTCACTGCTGATCCAGTCCCTCTCCTCAGCATCCAGACCTCTCTACTCCAAACTCACAAATACATTATGCCAGCAGTCCAAATGGGTCTTTGTTCATTTTTTTTGTTTGGTGGTGGGATTTTTTGAAAACAGAGTTTGTTGTCTGTTGATCACATCTAAAAAGGATCTACTTTCCTCTGAGCACTTGCTATTTCTTGTATAAGGGTCTTTGGCTGTGACACAACCTGGTAGGTACCATCTTATTGATAGGATATCATTTGATTGAAATAAACCCGTGTTTGTGCAGTGTGTTGCTCTGTGAGTAATAACCGTGAGTCAGTACTGGTTTTTGGTATCACCTGTGAAGACTCAGAAATAAATTAAAAACACCTTGTAGGCAGATCAGAAAATGCAAATTTAACAGTTTGGCACTAAGAGGTACTGAAAGTTATCTTATCATTGGATGCATTTATAGCTAATAAAAACAATGTGATGATAGTGATGATCTTTTTAAAAAGCCAGAAGGCACATTTTTGAAGTTTAGGCAATTTTTTTTAAACTTTGCAAGTTTAAATGAACCACTCATACTGTCAAAAAGATCTCACACAAAATAACTAATAGGATCAAATAAAAATCTACAAAACTGCCATTGTCTTTTGTCAAATGTTTTACATTTTCCCTATAAATAAGACTGTATTGATTCTTTGGGTATAGAGAGTAGTGAAGCAGATAGGAGGTAATTAAAAGCATAAATCTCAGGAACTTGTGAAGGTAATTTTCTGTTTTGTAGAGAGAGCTGAAAAAATGATGAAAGTTGTTAGCGCCAACATGACAGAAATATTGCATGATTATAGGGTACAGGGTTATAATATGCTGAAAGTTCTGTTCAAATAACAGCTATTTAACAGAGCTTCTAACTAAGTTTGTTTAGATATTTAAAATATAAGCTGACTTCTTATGACATGCCTGATCTTCACAACTTTTGATTATTCCCTTTTCAATAGTAATTTTCCTTACTATTTGGAGCAATTAGGTTTTAGAAGTGTGTTGAGAACATAACAGAAAAAATAATGCCTATCTTTGGTATAACAAATGTATGAATAGTTTTGCAGATTTCTTCAATTACATTATTAATATCAAATGAGATCAAACTAAACTTTTCAACACCACTTAATTTATTACTTCATGTAATTTTTTTTAAAGTTATGATTCTAGTCTAAATTATTCTTCATCTACATTCTTCTCACATAAATATGCATACTTGTACAGTGTGCTTCTGACAGAGAAACTATGTGATCAGACATTTGGTAGACCTAACTATTTTAAGAAAGGGAGCTTTATAGTTTAAGACCTGCTGACAATTAAAATAACAATATGTTATGGGTGTAAATACCTCTGTGCTCCTCCAGTCTTGCCCAGTTAGACCTCTAGAATCCCTCTCTAATAGGACCACTGCCATTGCATCAGGAGAGCTCTCATAGGGATGCTTCACTAAACCATTCTGCTTACTGCCTGATGTAATACAGTTATGGTTAGCCCAGCTACTTCCACACTAGGAGCATCACCTGCAAAAAATTTTTTTTTTTAATTTTTTTTTTAGTGTACTTGAGCCTATGTAGTTATAATTCCGTAGTTACCAGGAATTATGGAAGTCATAGTCATGCTTTTATAAGAATACTCTTACTTATCTTCCAGCACTATTTATATCTTTCAGATAAAAATTCTATTGATTTCAAAATAAGCATGGGGAATTCAAGCTATTAATAACTTAGGATAAAGACCTGAATATTATGAGGATATTGTAAGTATTCTGAAATAATTATAAAATAAACAAATTCTGTATTAATGATATGTCCCCTGGAATTGCGGTCAGCTTAATGTATAAAAGTGGTACACAAATGTTGAGATGTGGTCTTTCTACAGTGTATGTTATGACTATATTAAGGACATTAGATTTTTTTTTTTTTTTAGCTTAAAATTATGTAAACCTTTATGTAATATGCAGGAAGAATTTATCTTTGTAGTTACTTCAGAGCAGAATAGAAGTTTTCTGGTTTATTACATATCTGCTAAGGCTTACAGTTATAAATTGTCTATGTGGTTGAACTGTTACTGGCAGAAGCTTTTGTGGTATTTTCAACAAAGTATTTTCCCTTGGAGATTACCACTGTATTGTCACCACATGAATAGAGCATTTGAGAAAAAATTGCACTTGGACTTTCCATCCAGGGTGGAATTTCTGCTTTAAAAAGATGCAATAGTAAGGGAGAAGAAATAGGAGCTACAAGCCACCATGTTCAATTCTGTTTAGTTATGGTACTCACCTGGCTTTACAGAGCTTAAGGCATGAACCCAGGCTTCCCATGTGGATACTTCAGCGTCTCAGTTTATTTCTGTATTTCTCCTTCCTAATGTCATGCCCCTCTACATATATTTAATTTGAATGTTAACTGTCTAGCTGGATGAATGGTGGTAGCATATTCAAGCATTCAGCTTAGGTGTTGATGGTCAATTGTCTTATCTCCACAAAGACCTGTTGAAAGGCTACTTTAGCTGATGCTGAATAAACCTGAAGAAAATCCTGATCTCTCTCACATACACACTGAACCATCAGATTTAGTCAAAGCTTTCATTTGGTCGTCACTGAAGGGATCTGGTAGGTTGTTATTTCATCTCTTTATGTAGTAATACATTAAGTTAATTAGTCATTCACATACCAAATAGATTTTAAAACTCAGTCACTTCTGAACTGTCAAAATTAATTGTGATGATTTCAAATATACGGTCAGTCATTGCTCCTGACAGGGATAAATTTCTGTAATCTTTTGTGATGTGGTCTTACCTAAATGTCAAAGTTTTCTTAAAGGTAATACTACAAATGAATCTATATGATTTATATGTATCATCTTAATCTATATATTTCTATATATACATATCTATACATATACAAATATTTAAGCTTATGCAAAATAAAGCTAGTGAGGTTATTTTATGCAGTATAATATGCTATTGATATTCACATTTCTTTGAGAAAGCACATTTACATACAGAAAATTAAGATTTGTGTTACTGGTGTTTCATTAGCTGCAGTGTAGTATATAAGGCTAATATATGTCATCTCAGTTTATCATCCTGATGCTTAGATTTCAAACTTAGTAATTTGGAGTTAAAGCTAGCAATTAACTCAAAATCTGAAGTAAAATGTAACATTTAGATCATTTGTGTGTGAGAGGAAAAAGTTATCCTCTCTTACAACGAAGTCATTAGTTGTTATAGCATTAAAGGCTTTCTTAAAAAATAATCATAAGCTTTAATTCATTGGGTTTTTTTCAATTACCACATAAAGACTGTGAATGGAACTAAAAATCTAGATTTATTAAAGAGAGGACAAGTATCCTTCTGTCACTTTAAGGTGTAGAAATTTGAAAAATGATGGGTGAAAAATGCATGTTTATTTGTTAATTATATTCTTAATTATATGCAACAGAATTAAAAATGCAGCTTTTCACTAAGCTGTGAACTTCTAAAGCTTTATATATATGTATAGTGTCTTAAAATATGCATCCTGTTGATCACAAAGTGATGCCAGGTGAATGAATAAACACTTTTGTGGAACTTGGCCTGTTAGTACAAATGTATTTTTTGCATTCTGGTGTATAATGTCACATTTATTGCAGCTCAAAGGTTTTCCTTTTCATTAAATCTTAACATCCAGTACTTGATGACTTTCTACACTTTCTAATAAGTAGGGGGATTCCATTTTAAAAGGTTGTGATGTGTATATACACAGCTAGTAGTCCACAATCGGTTTTTGAACCAAGTGGAAATTAGATTTCCTTTTAGGTAGGAAGTTCTTTCATATGAAATAGTTTCTTATTCCTCTTTTTCAAAAAGTGTCCTACTTAACCTAATAAGCATTTAATTTAAAATTTCCATTAATAATAGCAGTTCAATGATGAAACTTAATTTTTATTATATAAGCAATAAATGTAACTTTTAACATTAAAAATAAAAAAATAAAATTCCAATAGTCTTGAATTGTGGTACAGATAAATTATTTTACTGTAGAATTGATTAATCTTTACAGTAAATGCAGCCTTATGCACTGGAACAAGTTATTACACATTTAGAAAGCATCACAGTACATGAGTACAGAGAGATTTCTTAAGGTTACCTGTCTTTGTTTTGTTTTGTTTTAATTTTCTCAAATATTGTTTTGGTGGTATGGAATTTACATCAGTTAGGTGTCCTTAGTTTAGTTAACGTTAGTGATGGTCAAAAAGTACATTAAGTATCCGTTTAAAATATCACATCCATAAGATACTTACTAGCTAGGAAACATGGCTTCAGTATCTCAAGGAATGCTCCTCTCACATCGTGTTTGAAAAGAGTATCTCTGTTTCCACTAGCAGAAGAGAGGTGACTTGAAAGAGCCTAAACACCAAAAGTTTAACAAAATCCATCCACAGGAAGTTGAAACTAGACAGATTAGGTGTGGAAATAAGGAGTATGTACTGTAACTGACAAAGTGAAGCACTGAAACAATTTACTGATGGTAGATTTTCCATCCCTTGCTACTTTAGAACCAGGGCTGGACAATATGGAGTAGTTCAAACAGCTTTGCAAAGGACTGGTGTTTCTGGAAGCCCTACTTAGCTGGTCATAGCAATATCTTCTGACCTTATAGTGTAAAACTTAAATTTGGTAATAAAAAGATTATACTAATTACAAAACTTAAATCAAAAGTGAGTCCATTCACCCTGTTTCCATGAGGTTTTGCTTGTGTTTGTGAAAATCTTAATCTTAATTCTGCCTGGGCTTCTTTGTTTTCAACAGGTCTCATGTACACTATATGAGGATTGAATGAAGGGAATCAAAGACTGTAGTAGGTTATTACTGATATTGCAGGCATTATTATTGCAAATATCAGCAGAAAGGCTTATTATCAAGGAATTGACTTACTAAGTCTTTCTCTTGAGTGCAACTATGTCTCTTATGTTATAGCTTTGGCCTCAAGCAGCATATGATCTTATCAACAGCACACATATGCGCAGAGTGTAGAGTTCAAATATTTAAAGGGACATTATCAACTTGAGAATGTTTGAGTGGAAAATCTTGTACATGCTATTATTTAAAGTTAAAAGTATTGGAGTGGAAAGGTTATATATATGCCTCAATTTTTATCTTCACTTTTTGTATGCTGTAATGTGCGAATAGTTTATTTAATTTTGTTTATGATGATCACTCATTCTAGTGCATCGCGTAGCAACAGCAAAGATTGAGAGAAATGAACAAAATGCAGCAAGGATAGAGAGAGACAGGGTGAGACTCCTGTGCCTGCATGAGGCCCATAAACATAAGAGGGTGCAAACACATCTTTGCTTCTCTACCCACATTCAGAACTAAGAGGTCCAGCCCAGAAGTTGACAAGTGTCCCTTTAAGTAATGCACGTTGTAGTAGTGGTATAGCTGTTTAGTTGTTTATAATCCTTACATTTTGTTTGTACACATGAATATTTCAAAGATTTTAAAATCAAGAAGTAGTTTAATAGAAATTGGTGACTTTTTAGTTCTTTTATAATTATTTAAAAAAAAAATGTCAAAGGAATTCAAAGTAAGACTTCTCTGGCAGCCTTTCTTACTGAATGATTGCTTACTGACCTCTCCTATAAAAAAAAACCCCAAAGATGCAGCTACAGCATGTCACATACACTATCTTTTTGAAGTGGAAAGCACTGTGTTTCACAGGGTCTATAATCACTTAAGAAGCTTTGATGTATATGAAATTTACTCCTCTATTTTAGCAGCAGTTCTCTGTCAGTTTTATCAGTACATATAATTTTTGTGAGGACTCCAACACGTTGTCTATTCTCTTTTCTAGTCCAGCTGTTTCTACTCTTTACTTACACTCCACTATATGATAAAGCTTTTTTTTACATGCTGTTCCAAGGTGACTGTATTGTAATGGCTATTTCTTCTGATCTTAAAATGATTTTCCTCATTATGGCAGCACTCTATGGAATTCAAACACCTCAGATGTTATAGTTGCTTTTTATAAAGAGCATGTGATTTGTTTCTTGGCTAGCTTCATTTAACACAGTGAACTACATAAAATAATCTCAATCAATTGAAGAGAGAATGTGGTTTTGCATGAACATATTAAAAGTTTACATGCATTGATATTTTTGTATGCCAGGTGCCAAGATGTGGTCATCTGGTTACATGAAGCATGCTTTCTCTGAGTGTTTTACTTTAAAATAAATTACAATATTAACTATTTTAGTTAATATGTAATCTTCAATAGAGGTGCCTAGTAGATTGACTGAAATATTTTTTTTTTAATTGTTTGAAAACACTAATAATGCATAGCTATTGCTGAATAGCAGAATGTTATGAAAATAAACTGTTTTGTATAAAGTTATTATTCTTACACATTTTTGCTACATTAATTTCTTAAGTCAAGAAATACATTTATGTTAATTAGCTGAGATTTCCAAGCTTTGGAGTTTGTATTAAGCATGTAGTTCCTTAGTTTCGCATCTAACAAAGTGGCCTAATTTGTCAAGGCAGCTGGTTATGTAGAGTCAGGAGCAATAATGGGGACTCAAAACCACTGAAAGAAGCAGGCATGTATTTATGTGTCTAGCTTTAGCTGTGTAAATTCAAAAGCACTAACCTAGTTTCTGAAGATAGTTTTAAGACAAAGGTAAAGTGAGCATTACATCTCTGTATGTATTTCTACTGTTCTGTTTGGGCAGATCAAGAAGGGTACATTATATATAAAAGCACTTTAGTGAGAAAAAAAACACAAAAAAACCAAACCAACAAACAAAAAAAAGCTTGGTTTACTTCTGTCTTTACTCAGGTCTAGCAAAGTTTAGAGTTACGGTGTTTTTTCATTTTTAACCCTTCTTTCTTGATCTAATAGTGAAGTTATAATGTCATTAATGCCTGTTTCAATTGCCGTTAGTGCAATTATGGAAATACTTTATGACTTTTGTATTAGATCAAACAGAAGGAAAAATAGGTTATTTAATCATGTTACAGCACAGTTCATCTTTTTAACTACAAGCAATAAAGACTAGGGAATGGTATATGAAAATTGAGTAGCATCTTTCTCAATTGGATGTGTTTACATCTGTATAGTGCTTTAAATCTTTAAGAACCATGGAAGCAAAAAATTACATTAGGAGTGACAAAGCTTTATGTAATCTAAAAGCCTCTTTTTCTGAGTTATTGAAAACATGTACAATACATTAAAATCTTGTTTGAATATGTAAGATCTTATATCTAGGAAAACAGTATTAAGTACTGATATTTTCTAGGTAGAATAATATGGTGCCTTCTATTGAAAGTGTCACTTTTCTGCCTTGTCATCCATTGTGTTATACAGAAGTACAGAAAAAAGTGAGCCTGATTTGTTCTCCTTTGTAGAGCCAGGCCGAGGCCCACTACAAAGGAAGTAAGCATGCCAAGAAGGTCAAAGCACTAGAGGCAACGAAAAGTAAACCCAAAGTTGGTTCTTCCAAGGACAGCGCAAAGGCTAACACAAGCTGCTCTACTACGCCAGTCACAGCCAACATCTCTGACAAATCAGGTCAATGAAAACTTTTTGTTCTATACATTCTTTACTTTCTCCTTTTTTGGTGTTTGTAAGAAAGAATCTGGTTGCATGATAATTATCATTGACTTGTGCTTTGTAAATTATTTATTGTGCTTTTTAATACAGAATTGATTTAGTTTGATATTATCAAAGTGCTTTTTTCACAACTGTGAAGTATCTGGTGAATTTGTGAATTTTACTCTTACAGATATTGTTCGGGTGACAATAATAAAGAATGGATGTGGGTGGAGGGGCAAATCTGAGATGTATGTATTTAGCTGAAGCATAAGAAACCTTTGTAAGAAGATTTTCCCTTTATGAATAGGGTAATATTACTCAGAAGAACACACCTACAGAAATGTAGTGAAGTTTTGTGGCATGGATATTTCCTGACTCCCTCAGCTCATTAATACTTCAACATCACTTTTTTTTTTTTTTCCTTATTAGTAACCTGAGGAAGATCAGTAACACTAATTGTAGTGCCGTTGCTTGAGTCTCTGCTTTGCCAGTATTGTGTTACTGAATGAAACAGGAGAGTTTCCTGAACTTGCTGACAGTCTGAAATACTGTACCTTATTATCCAGGAGAAAGCAACCACTCTGTTGGTGCTTCTGATAAATTTGCATCTGGCTTGGTAGCCATTTATTATCTTCCCTGGAGCTGAGGTTGACTCAGATGCCATAAGGTGAATGACATAGACAGTTTTCTGACATGTACACCAAAAAAAAAAGGAAAAAAAAAAAGGGGGGGGACGACACCCCATATCTGTGGCTATTTGTCATCCTGCTTTTTTCACAGCACCACCAAAACAGTCTTTGTAGTTGGCTCCTTAGCACTGACAATGGGTCCCAAATTTTAGATTGATTCACCTAGCAAATAATATTTTATGTTTGAGAGAGATAACAAGAGTCCAAGTAGCATCTTCAGGTAAACAAGCCATGTTACTATAAAACAGCAGTAAACTACCATTGATCTAAATAAAATGTTGACTACTGAATGGAAAGAGATTTAAAATATTTGATAAATATTTTACTGTAAAATATCAAAAGTAGTTTTTTAAATAGCTTACTAGCAAGGTAAGAACTGTAAGAACTCAGAAAAACGCTTAAGATATCAGTTAAAACTTTAGAGGATTTAAGATGTTAAGAATGCATTCTCTGATAATGTAATTATTAGAAGTCACTGTTGTAGTAGTAAACAGGAAAAATAATTTCACTGTTAGCTCAGCTTGTGTGATGACTCTAATCAAAGGCAAACCCCAAATTCAGCCAGTCCTTACTTTTCAAAACCTATGGTGCAGCAGCCTCTCTACAGCTGAGAAGTGTGGCTGCTGGTAGAGATGAAAAAGTTAAATTAATCTTTAAGGTCTTCTGGGAAGTTTCCAGAAGAATGTGGGCTCCTGCAGACAGAAGTGGCCTTGGCTGAATAGGAAGCAGTGACTCTGAAATTTGGTCTCAGCGTGGTGATGCCCAAGCTGTGAGAAAGCAGTCTTCCCTACTCATATTAGTAATACATTATGACTCACAAATCATTTTAGTGTGTATTATTTTTGTAAATTGATCATCAGCAAACATGTAATGATAAAGCCATAGTATCATAATGCTGAGTTGGCTACAACCTCAGTTAAGTGGATACTGATGAGTTGAATTGCACAAGTTTTGCATCCTAATGTGATTAGACTGCTATGTGATCATCTTTTCTAAGCATAAAACTCTTCACCATTTAGAAAGTACTTGTTAATTGGTACTTGTAAATGCCACCATCCTGTCTCATTCACTATTTCTGCAGAAAGGTCCCTTCCCCAGGGTGTAGTCCTTCAGGAACACTGCTCTGATGTGGATCCCCCATGGGGTCACAAGTCCTGCCAGCAAACCTACTCCAACATGGACTTCTCTCTCCATGGGCCTACAGATCTTGTCAGGAGCCTGCTCTCCAGCACCAACTTCCCATGGGGTCACAGCCTCCTTTGGGCATCCACCTGCTCTGCTGTGGAGTCCCCCATGGGCTGGAGGGGGACAACCTGCCTCACCATGGGCTGTAGGGGAGTTTCTGCTCTGGTGCCTGGAACACCTCCTCCCCTGACCCCGGTGACTTCAGAGTTGTTTCACATATTTCACTTTTTTGTCTGCAATTGCTGTTGTGCAACAACTTTTTATGCTTCTTAAATATGTTATCACAGAGGTGCTACCACCATCGCTGATGAGCTTGGCCTTGGTCAGCAGTAGGTCCTTCTTGGAGCTGGCTGGCATTGGCTCCATCAGCCATAGGAAAAGCTTCTGGTAGAAGCCACCTCTGTAGGTGGCTACCACGTTTTGCTACCAAAACCTTGCCATGCAAACCCTATATGGGGCAAAGAATCCCTTCCCTCACTGTGGAAGCCCAGGATTTTCAGTATGGCTTCACACAAAAGTATACATATATGCATGGCATGTATGTGTGGCTTTCCTTTAGAAAAGGACAGGGGTAGCAACCAGTACATAAAGAGTTTAGAGTATTTAGAGTATAATTTAAATATAGCTCCAAGAATGCAGTAGAAGATGGTGTCTGTGATCTCAGGTTAGCATAGTGCAGATGCTTACTCTGATGAGTTCTTTAGGAATGTGTATAATAATAACTGCATTGAAATGTCACTGTTTACAGCAAAGAGGAATGCTTTGATCATACTTCAAAATAAATAGTTCAAAATGAAGCAGACAGATGATGTGGTATCACCTTCTTTGCATTTTGCTTTGATATAAAAACCGGAAAGTAAATGCAACTGTTTTAAACTACTCAGAAAAGTCAAAAACAGGTTTTGGATTATAAAAGTAAGATCATTGTTTTTCTGGTTTTGATCTATTCAGTATATGCTCTATTTTCTTTGTACCAGTGAGAGCTATTTGTGAAATGATAGATATGGGCATTTCAAGTTCAGTCCTCGTTCAAATAAGAGCAGAAGGCTCTGTCTGCTACTTGGGTCTTAGTACGTACAGATAAACCCTTGGGATGCTCTATGAAAACTCATTTTTGTTCAGCGGGTACAGGAATAGGCAATATTACACATCTAACTAGGCCCAGTGCTAGACCCTGTTTCAAATCCTGACCCCTCATACTACTCCTGTGTTCTCTAGCCGTGTTTCAGAGCAGCTTAACAAGCAGTTCACAGGGTCATGATGATGGTATTCCAGCATTTGAGCAGTCCTATGCTGACCTACTTGTTTCCCAGCTTCTCAGTCCTAAGCAGCCTTTGTAGGAGTTATTCCAGTCATTACAGCTGTAAAACTAAAACCAGCTAGAGGTTGTTCTGCAGAGTGTTGTCATGCTAGAGTACAATACAGTGTCTGACAACTAATGGGCTAGCTCACATTTTGAAGATAGCCTAGACATGTTGATGGACCTAATAAATGCCACTTGATGTCATATAGATATATGGTAATTAGTTGGCTTATTAGACAGGATTGACAACTTCAGACTTTATTAAACTTAGAATAGTTGACCATTGGACTTGTCCATTGGTTTTAGTTCATTAAAGGCTTTTTCTGGGTGTTTTGACAACAAAAGTGTTTTTTCTTTTTGTTCCTAAAGGAGAGTGCAATGTGCTGAATTGCATTTAGTCAGGAAGATTATGATGGGCTGGATTTCTCCAGTGTCCCAATTACCAGTGCTGTTTATTCAACTACCAATAAGGTGTAATGTCCCAAAGGAGGACTTGGTTTGTATTCCACAAGTCCACTATTAGGACTCTCTGTGAATCCTATTGCTTTCATCACTGATTTTAAAATTGCTTATGTCAATGCTTAAATTCTAAACTTTTCCATATGCATCTCTGTATTTGGAGTAATCCTAAAAATAGCAGTTCTCTTAACAAAATCCCTTTTCGTGTTATTTATTTCTGTTTGTCGCCTTGTTTAAAATAATTACTTGCTTACATGGCTCTAATAAACTTCTATTTTTAAATAATACTTTATTTTCAATAATACTTTAATAGCTAGGAGATAGAGACACACAGCCTCCACACACTGTGGTGTATCTGATCTGGGGAACTGTAGGTTATTTGGCATGCAGATGTCGTTATAAGAACCTCAAATTTTAGGGTGTTTCTAGGGAATTTATTCTTCAGTCTTCTAATTCTTTGTGTTGTACTCAAGTCCTCTAGACCTCAAAATACGTGATGACAAAGTTGAATTTTGAGGGTGGAGCAGGGGGAGAGTGATAGAGGTTCTAGGAGAGGAGCATTGTAAGGATGTGTTTGACTTGCTGTCCTTCAATATCAGTGAGCTATATTTAAAGGTTCTGTCTCATGTCCCTCAAAGGTACTTGTCATTATCCATCAAAAGCTGCTGCTGAGCTTCATCAGTTCTTCACATTTATGCTTATGTAAAGATTTTTGCTGAAGTTATATTCTATAAAATAATAGTGTATCTATCTGTGTTTGTGTGTAAGCATGGGCATATTTCTGTTAGTTTATGGTCAACTAAGTAGTAAATTAGTCAGATTCATCTACCAAGGAGAATCAGTTCAAGAATTTTCATTAGTCTCCCTGAGTATGGTAAGTTTTGTTCTCTTTTCATTCAGCGCTTCATAGCCATCTGAAGTTCCCTCTGTATTGCTGCCTGCTGAAACTCTGTCCCAAAACAGAAGTAAAAGCACAGTATAGAATTTGCTGCTCAACCACAGTGCTTTTATAGTTGATAATATAAAACAAAATTAATAAATGCTCCTAAATTCATCACAGATACACTGCTGCAAGTACCATGTGTCTATTTACACAAACATTATATTATCAATATTGATATGTAGAATACACTGTCAGTGGGATGTGTAATGCCTGTATTGGATTTAGCAGTAAATAGCTTCTGAGCATTCTCTGGTGGGTTATTTCAGCAGCTGTTTCGGGAAGTTACTGTTTGCTTTATGCTCTTAGGATGACAGGTTAGCCAAAAGGATAATTAGCAAATCAAAGCCTCTTAACAGGAAATCATTGTAATGGGTTGAATGTTTAAATGCTTTCTTTCTTGACACTCTTACTGTTCATACCTTCCAAAAGTGGATATTCAAGTGTTTTGGTGTTGATAAACACCAGGTGTTGAGCTCCTAGATTTCTTCAGGTGTGTCTTCAGTCTGTCTATAATAATGCTAACTAGCACATATCAAATTCTGCACTTTCTACTGAAAACTGATTATAGGTGCCATTAACTGAAAAATAAGCTCTGTGACCAACACAATTACATTGATGATCTGTTGCAGTTCCTCTCCAAATTGAAAAAGATCAGTCTTTCTCTAGTTATTATCAATCATAAATGCACATAAGCAGGATTTTGTTTTGAAGAAAGGGTAAGCTTTTTCTCTGATAGTAATTTAAGTAGAAGCTCTGCATCAAAAATGCATCATAAGATAAAACTCTTTATGGATGTTCTGCAATTGGGCATTAATGTATCATTAAAGCTGTACACAGTTATTACTTTTACCTATTTCAGTTCTAAAATCTGGAATTTTGTTGCATATTTTTTTGCATTAGCATCCTTAAAATTATACAAAGCTTTTCATACTTTGAGGATAGATAAAGATAGGCCTTGGGCCAAGCAAGATTGAGTCTATTAATGTTGCTTGCCAGTGGGAGCAGAGCTAGGAATGCTTTCGGCTACTCAGGTTTTTTTTGCTGGATGCATGTGCTCATTTAAAGAATTTATATACATTTAATCTTTTAGCACCTATTTTATATTGTGAAACCAGGTATCTATTTTTCTTGTTTGCTCTGCTAATGATGTGCCTATTGAATATCCAAAGATTTTTTTTTTTTTTGGTAGGGTTATGGTCATAATGGAATGTTTATGGGTATGAAACAACAAAGATTACTAGCAAATGTGATTTGCTAGTAATGTATGTATATTTCCATAGAGAAGGTGATACCAGAGGGGTGACACTACCAGAACTATTATGTATCACATCATTCTTTGCTAATCATTGACTTTATAACAATGGTTTAGCAGCTGGGTCAGGACAATCTGTAGTATCTATACATGCTGGGGGATGAAGAGATTGAAAGCAGCCCTGCAGAGAAGGACTTGGGGGTACTGGTGAATGAAAGGCTAAGCATGAGCCAGCAATATGTACTTGCAGCCCAGGTGGCCAATCATATCCTGAGCTGCATCAAAACAAGTGTGGCCAGCAGGTCGAGGGAGGTGATTTGGCTACTCCACTCCACCCTGGTGAGATCCCATCTGGAGTACTGTGTCCATCACTGGAGTCTTCAGTATAGGAAAGACACAGACCTGTTAGAGAAGGTCCAGAGGAGGGCCATGAAGTCGATCAGGGAGCTGGAACACTTCTTTTGGGGAGAAAGGCTGAGAGTGTTGAGGCTGTTCAGCCTAGAGAAGAGAAGGCTCCAGGGAGACCTTATTGAGACCTTTCAGTAATTACAGGGCTTTTAACAAAGATGGGGAAAGACTTTTTAGCAGGTATTGTCCTAGGACAAGGGGTTATGGTTTTAAACTAAAAGAGGGTAGATTCAGCCTAGATATACGGAATAAATTTCTTTAAAATTGAAGGTGATGAAACACTGGAAGATTTTGCCCAGAGAGGTGGTAGATGTCCCGTCCCTGGAAACATTCAGGGCCAGGTTGGATGGGACTCTGAGCAACCTGATCTAGTTGAAGATGTCCCTGCTTTTTGTAGGGGCATTGAACTAAATGACATTTAAAGGTTCCTTCGAACAAAAGCATTCTATGATTCTATAACATACTACTGCAAGAGTTCTTGAGTCTTCAGGTAAGGAAATGGAGAAGGGGAAAAAGTGGGACAAAAAAGAATTAGCTGGCAAAAAGAGAGTTGAGACAGAGATACCAATGTCACTCATCTGCTTTGCAATTTTCTGTTAGGAAGAAAGATGGTCCAGGAGTATCCTAAAAATTGAGGTTTATGTAATGAGATTTTGTAAAACTTGCAAATGATAGAAATAAAATACCTCTTTCTGTCACCTTAAGATGGTTATTATTTTGATGATGAATGACATTATTATTTTCCTAAGAAAAAAAGTTAAGTTGTGAACTAAGCTCTAGGTGTGTTTGTAGATTACTAAGAGAGTCAAATCAGTGGAAATTGTCTTTATTTACTCAGGACTGAAATTACCCTTTAAATCTCAAAAAAACCTCAAAAAAAAAGACAGCTGCTGGTTTTGTTGGTTTTTTTTTGTTTTGTTTTTGTTTTTTTTAACAAGCCTGGAAGAAATAGCTTTATCTGTACCTAATACTCTCACAAAGCTTATTAAAGAAATATGTTCCTAAAGAAGTAAGGAAATTCTTTTGATGTCAAACACTTTGTTTTCTCAAGTAAACAGAGAATAAATAACAGAATGCTGGTGATTACTTATACAGTTGGTAGTTGAGTGGAGTTTTGTCTGTGTCCAGTTTTGCTAAAGTTAAAGGTTGTATTGATTCTGTAAAATTTGAGTTAACTTTACTCCTTTTCTCTCAGCCTTTGACTGAATTTAGTCTCCAAATGTAAAAGAATGCACCAGGCCCATTGTTGTTGCTTCAGAGTGCTTTGGCTTTACCCCTAAATGAGATAAATGTTCTGGTTTTTAACTTTTTTTTTTTTTCCCTGGAAAATGTATACTTACGAGTGGGGGAAGCATTCTTGCTGGTGGCTTTTTCTCTATTTCTCAGAAATTATTTAAATAAAGAAAAAGACCTCAGAGTACAAACTGGTCTACTGGCAGCTTCCACACAATCAATAATGTGGCTTGATTTGGTTTTTTTAAATGTTATTTTTACACATACTTACCTTCGATTTTGTAACATAAATGCAAGCAGCATTTAGAACACAAGTTAAAATGCATGTTGCTAGGGAATGGCAGGCAATTATGTGAGACCAAGGCACTGACGAGTTGGTTTTGATACAGAATTGTTCAGAGATCCTGAATCAGAAACAAAAGCAAAAATGTCTATGGCTGGCACATCAGATATTTAAATAGGTCTTTAAAAAAAATCTTCCTTTATCATCCTTCTAGCCTTAATTCTACAGCTGGAGTGTTATTGACTTGGTATGAGAAATATGCTACATTTCCTACAGCATAAAAATTATACATACAGGCCATAGGTTACATGTTTCCTTATTACTTGTTTTCAGGGAGTTAAAATATTTTGGTGTCTGTTAGACAAGTTATATTTGAAATGCAATTTTTTTATTTTTGTCAGATCTTGAGGGCATGACTAAATACTCACAGTCCTCAGGCAAACCTGCCACAGAAATCAGTGAGAAGGAGCAATTATAGATGTCATTTAATTGAAATGAGGACGAGTGTTTCATAGTTGACTTCAGTAGCAGTTCTGCCTGGGCAAGTACCGAGTAAGTAGTTCAGACACAGGCCTGTGAGAATATACTTGCATACAGTTTGTCAGTTCTTCTTGATTCATTTATTTAGACACACATAAATTTTGTGTTGAGTTCCAAAGCACTTCAGCAGCTGTGGGCAGAATTTTAAGATTACTTCTTTTCATGAACAGCAAAATGTGTTTCTAGTAATATATTTCAGATTCATAGATGGAGGAGGCAATGTTATTTTTTTAGTTGGGAGATGAACCAAAACATTTTTAAGTAGAAGTGAAGGACAGCTGGATGGAATTCAGTATGTTTGTTTGCTATCTTTGAATGTTACTTTTCTAAGCGTTCCTACATTATTAAAATGTTAAAAAGATGATGCAGTACTATAGAACGTTTGCATTCCAGGACCTCTAAAATAAATGTGGCAGAAACTGTAATGGGAGTATAAAATATTTACAAAATAATATATGTCTGGTGTCAGAAAAAGGTAAGTTTAAACAGCAAAAACATTTACTTTCACTCAGAGTCAGATTTTTTAATAACAGATCCTGACTGTGTTTCAAATATTGTCCAAACTGTATTATAATTTTCCATCTTGTAAATTTTTACTTTCCAGCCAATACAGACTAACATAGCTCAGAAAAGATGAAAGGTTAAGGTAGATTTAAAGTAAATTTGCCTAATACAGCAACAGGACTAAGCTGTTGAGTATCCAGGGAGTGAGATGATCCATTAAATTAACATTAAATTAACATTCACCCTTGCTAGCTGTGTGTTATGTGCCCCCTGGTTAGATCCACCTTGTTTTCAACTGCTGACAGCATAGTGCAACTGATCTTAGTGAGATTTATGAACAAACGTCTAGTGAAAGTTTTCCAACGCACTGTAACGGGGTTGCAATGTGTCACTGAGAAATTAGATGTTGGCAATGTCCTCTAGGAAACTGCTTTGTATTGGAGTTTGTAGATAAGCTAGTTTTCTCCAGAACTAACACACTGCATTTAACATAATTACCTGTTCACCCAAGTCAGCTTTAAAATTATATTAATCTTTTCTCAAATGAGGAATAGAGAAGTCTGATATAACATGAATTCTGTAAAGAAGCAGAATTTAAGACAAGCAGGTGAAATAGACACAACACAAATTGCTTCAAGTGAGTGGTAGAAGTTAGTTTACTTCAGACATAGTTACTATGTATCTTACTCCTGCATTTTGTCTTACACTGCACAATCAACCCTTCTTCTTATTCCTCTTGCTTCTGCATAGAGAAATTGCATTGTATTGAAATACTAAATAAGAGATTTTGAAATGTGAATGCCCTTTGTCAATATGTAACAACTTTTGTACAGTTACTTTGATATATGCTTTTGATGTATGCACTAGAATTTTTTAATTTTTTTTTTTCCTTGCTAAGTGCACCCAGATTTTTCTTCATTTTGGTCAGTAAAACAGATCTAACCAATCAAAAACAATGCAAACTATGCAAAGAACTGACTAAAAATTGTAGGTGACATACTAGGATCATCTGAGACATCTCAGTAACTGGAGCAGCAGGAACTCTCTGTTCAGGAAGGTGTAAAAATAGGTAGAGAAATAGATTTTGCAGGGCAGGATTTTACAGTTGCAGAACTGTGTGCACTTCTGAGTATTTTCTAATTCTCATAAGTCCATTTTCATACAAATTAAACCCATTCAAAATTCCAAAACCAAGCCATTGTAACATTACACTTTTAAACTGATCAGTTGCAAATATTTTTGTGCAGGTTCCTTTGTAAGAAAATTCCCTGGAGTCTTTGGTATGCCAAATCAGAAGTTAAATATTTAAGAAATTAAGTATCAACATCGCTGTTGTACCATAGCCAAGCAAGCAATACTTCAGAAGTGCAAAAGGTACTTTGGCTTAACCCATTGGAGACTATTGATGCAGTTAATCAAATAATCAGTCTGGCTACAGAGTTCACTCGGTATTGCAGAGCCACCCAGACATTTCCTGATGTAGCTTCAATATCTTGAGAAAATATGTTGTAGCTTAGTTCAGTGCACATTTATGATTGAAATGAAAAGCTTTATATTTATAGCTTCCATTTGTTTCTCATTTTTGTATAGAAACAAAGTTGTTTTTCTTTAAAATGTGTCAAATAGATTTATTTTATGTAAAAACCTTTCACTGTATAAAACCTAGCTGTTTTTCAAGCAAGCCTGAAGTACAAGAAAAAACATTTTACAGAATCTAAAGGTAATCAAGGGGTTAATGGATACACTGCACTGTCTGATTTGCATGTAGGTTTGCAATGGAATTTTTCTAGAACAGAGCCCTACGGGTTTTTCAGCCTCATTTCTCAGTAGGCTGCACAACTGGTGAGAAAGTAGGTATTTTGTCTGACAGCCATTAGTGTCTCATTATTCAGTAAACGTGGAGATAAAACAAAAAAGATTTTGAAAGTCCTTATCAAAGTTAGCTAACTGTCTTAATGAGTGTCAAGAAATAATCTAGTGTTCTTTGTTGGGCTTTTTTTTGAGTGATGCTGAGATGCAGGACAGAGTGCTTAGAAATGCTGTAAACGTTGTGACCACTGGTGACTTAATTGCTTTCCTGCTATTGTCTTTATGGGTGTACATTACTCATAGTGTTCTTCTTTTTCTTCATAAAAAGGATAATTAATTATAAGTGCATGCTTTATTCCCTTATAGCAGTGTGAGCCAGCAAAAGATAAGACTTTCTGTGAAGAAAAATGTTTTGAAATTTGCTTTTCTTACTGGAGCTATTGTCTGCCTTTCTCTTCAGTAGCTTTTCTTCTGATCTGTTGAAGAAGGTCTTTCTTGTCCTATTAATTTGGTCACTGATCTTCTCCATCTGTATCATTTCAGGTCAAAGAGATGTGCATCAACTATTGTTTCTGATATGATGACTTGTGTGTGCGCTCTCTTCGCCCCAGACCTGTGTCCCATAGTAGATGCTAGGGTTTGTTTAGGCAGTCCTTCAAGTACAGTATGGCTAAATCTTTCTCCACCTTGGTTTTATTTTGTCATGTTTTCTTAACATCTCTCTCAATCACTTTCAGCCAGGCTTCTAACCTCTTGACTGTGATCTCTCCGGTTTCATGTTTTCGTTTTAAATGCTGCAAAGTTTGTTACAATGTTTCTGTGGTACAGCTAAAGCTACTGATTTTTTCTCTCTTCAAATTCTTCACTTACAAAGCTCTCCATACCTTTGTATGTCTTTCATAATGTGCTTTCAAGATGCTGACTTGTGCCTACCACCCATCAGTCATTGAAAACAGCTTCCCAAACAGCTGTTTGTGAAGAGCTTCTTGCCAAAGAGCTACCAAACTTACTTCTGTTACTCTCACCTCTGAAAATTTCTCTTCATCTGCAATGAATTGAAAAAAAAAAAAAAAGAAAAATGCTTGTGAGAAGTTTGCCTGCCACACTGGTACCTGTGTTTGTGACCAGTAGTTCTGTCTTTTTTGTGATTTCATACCTGTCTGCAGCTGTGATCTCTGCTCATAGTCTGAAAATCCTTTGTCTGGGTGACACCTTATTGTTCTGTGTGCAGAAAGCTTAGAACAGCAAGATCAAATGATAGATTTTAGTAATATCAACTAACTTGCCTCTCTTCAGCATTGCCAGTGGGCATATTGTATAAAGAAGTGCCAGAAGAAATAAATGTAGTGGGAAATAAGCATCACTTTTTAGTTATATGTCAGAAGTGCCAAGCATCCAACATGTCAAAGTTTAAATGAGAATTATATTTTTCAATAAACACATTTTTACTTTCTATTTATTGATCCCAGTTTAGTTACAATGATAAGGTTTTCAGTGAAATTTCTTGGACTGTATATGGCTGTAATTAATGCAATTGATTTTACCTTTCCTACAGAGTCGATCAGGGAAAGAGCATTTATACAGTAATCTGACAATCCAATTGATTTCCTCTTTCCATATTGTAATCACTCTATGCTTCAAGGGTTGTTTAATGTAGCCCAATATTCATAGGCATATTTGGATCTGTTGAAGTTGTAGGAAGAACCTGAACATCTGTTTCACTTAGTACAGCTCTGCTGGTTTTGGGAGATACAGTTGTTTTACCTCAGTCTCAATTACTCTCCAAAATCAACTAATCCCAGTTCAGTGTAACAGAACTTACGTGAATTCAAGGCTTTCATAGGGCAATCTTTGCACCACATTACTAGTAACTCATAAATAAAACATAAACCCTTTCTTTCAGAAATGGCTTTTGGTTTTAAATACCATATAAAGTGGCATAGTCAGAAACTTACTGAAGGTGTTCAGTGTCATCAAGCTGTCCGTGTTTCATAAAATTGTTCTTTTCATAGTGATGTAACATAACTGCCATAAACAAGGCTAGTTACCCCAAAGGATTTTCACCTAACCATGTATCAGTTCTGCTCACTGGTTGCATAGCCTTGATAACCATGCAATGATTGAGTTACATAGTAAATTATTTTGTTGCTTTGTTTCTCCTTATGTAGCTGATTCAGCTTGGAAATTACACTGGAAATTGTACGGCTCTTTCCTTCAGGTTTTTAAGGAAGAAAAGGCACACAAGTATTTACTATTTTCTTACCAGAAGAATTATAAATATCTAGACTGCTGAAAATTATATTTTACATTATGCTCTTTTCTAAGCTGGCAATATGGTCTGTTGTGTGAGCAGGTGGAATAATTATAAAAACAAATCTCCACTTCTAGGACAGGAAATGATCAAATCTCTCAAAAGAGCTTTGGTGTAGGTTGTCTAGAGCAGCAATGTCTGTGCTGCCCTTATGTTGTAAGCACTTAGTATATGGCTGCTGTTCAGTGTCTGCAGCTGGGGGATGCAGTGAAGGACCTGGCACAAGGAAAAGACATGAAGCTAATGCCTGTCACTGGGTGGTATAAGCATGGCATGGTCTCTTTCCAGTGGGGAGTCACCTCCATCACAACCAGAGCTGTTCTGGGAGACTGCTGTCTATCACAGGATCCTTGTCTGTCCATGTGCTCAGCCTTTGGCACAAGTAGTAGGTAATAGTCGCAGCTTCTGGTGGAAAAGAAAGGCAGGCAGGTGTAAAGCTATACTTTTTATCATGCTCACACAAGCACAAATTATATATTTTTAGTAATCAAAATATCTCTTTTGTTACAATAACAGTAAAAGCAGGATTATTTATTTATTACATAAAAGCAGAAAATGTACATGACAGTTTTGTAAGGGTATCTAAAAGCTTTTAGCATACATGTTGTAAGGGGCTTCTGCAAGTGTGTCACGTGTATCATCTTTACCTTGAATAATCTTGTAATTTCAATTACTATTTGAACAAGCTGTTGCAAACCAGAAATTTATTGCAAAGTTATGCTTTGTGTGTCTTCAGTGATAATAACTATGCAGATAGGCATGTTGTGGGATGTAAGTAACAATGAGTATTATTGATACAGAAAACTTGTATCATTTGATTTTCTAGATTTATTCATGAGTTTTAGAATTCTCTTTGGGTTTATTTTTATTTAAAATTTCAATTGTGAATTAAGGACTTCATTTTAAGTCTAATGAAACAGCATGTGTTTTTTGTCATGAGGTCCAAGTTAGAATTTCTGCTTAACATGCAACAAAATCATCACTCTCTCCAAAATAAAAATAAAAATAATTATTTCCTAGCTGTAGAAAGCAATACCTAAAGGCACATTTTAGTATAAGAGGTCATTTTAAAACACAAATATATATTTTGTATATTTGCAGATATATATGTTATAACATTGTAAACACTTCACATGAATTGCAAAGTAAACCAAATAAAGTCTTTTAAAGGTGCCTTATAAATTAAACTTCTTAATGAAATGGTTAACAGGATTAAAAAAAAAACAAACCAAAACAAAACAAACATACATAAAACCAAAACAAACCAACCAACCAAAAAAAAAAACAAACCCCAAACCTGTATTCTTTTCACTTTCTTGCATGGGCTGCATTAATCACTAGACTATGAGCCAAGGCAGAGTGTTCATACTCTGTTGTTCACCAGGAAAGAAAATAACTGAAACTAAAAAAATAGCTGATACAGGTTGAGTGTCAGAGGGAAATAGTTTTATGGTAACATTTTTGTTCTTTTTGAGCTAGGGCAAAACAGCATTAAAGGGTAGCTCCTGTAGATTATGCCATAGTAACTCTAGTGAGCACCATTTGACCTGCAAAGCTTGGTAAATCACTTCAGCTGGTCTTGCATTGGAAGTTAGAACCTGTTAGATTTGAATCTGTCAGATGTTATCCTTCACTGTGTCCTGACTTTGGTAAGTACTGCTGAAATGAAGCAGTACTAATTGCATAAATAAGTTTTGAATTTTAACATGGTGCTGACATGGCAAACAACCAGAAATATGTGAAAACAACTTCAAAGCAGAATTGAAACAATGTAAGTAGGCGACAAGAGCATTGATATTACTGAGCCCAAAGCAATACTTAATAAGCTTGCTTTATTTTTTCCTTGGGCTCTATTTCAAAATAAATTCAGGCTTCAGTAAGAACCTGAAATGAACCATTGATATATTTCTCTGGATTTTGGGGAAAAAGGAAGACTCACTTTAAAGATGGGAATTAAACACAGATGAAGTAAGACCTTTCTATGTGGAAAAAAAAAAACATAAAGTGCAACAGTACAGGTTAGATTTAGATGAAAATCTTGCACGTGAGTTATGATGTGAGCATTTCCACCTGACCCTGATTCATGTTGAATCACAGCTACAGTTTTCTAGGAGGAGGTTGATACCATCATGCTGTCCTCCTTCCAGCTGTGCTCTGCTGAGCTGTTCTGCAGAAGCTGGTGTGATCCTGGTCTTGGGCAGAATGGACTCAGTTATGCACTTGTTAAGCATCTGCCAGGCTCTGTTTGGACTCTGTGGGCTTGGCCCAGGTGGAAGTCAGAGCAAATTTGAGCCTATTCTCAGTACTACTTGCCTTTAGACATAGCAACAGGACTATAATCCTACATCTGACCATCCACATGTATTTTATACAGTGATTACAGTTTGGAAGTATGTATATGCATGCAGGCATTAACAGTTACATTTCTGATTTCTGCATGGAGATGTTACTTGTTAGCTCTGTGCTATAAGTACAAATAGAAGAGTAGTCTTTTTTGTGCTTTGTATAGACATGTGATTTGCATTTCCTGTGCTTTGCATGTTGAATACTTGGCATTTCTGTCTCAAACGTAAAACTAACTAATGGTGTTTTGAATTCTGTGAATTGAAAACAATAAGCTGTTATCAAAAGCCCATTTGGAGAAGTGTAATTTTCTGATTTTAGAAGCCAAGAAAACTCAGTTCTGGCCCCAGTGCAGTGACAAATATGCACTTAGCTCTGTGTACTTTCTGTGGGAGTTAAACTGTATAATAACCTTACAATTACAGTCTTTGAAGATGTTCTGCATTAAGCATTTAGAATGGTGGAAGGAAACATTAATTCATAGAGAGGCATATGTCTCTCCTTATACATCCCCATAGATGTGGAGCTTATTTGTGTCAGGAAGCTTTCCAAATTATGGAATTATTATGTGAACTAAGGTTCTTTCAAAAGCTGCAGTACTGGTAGAATTGAATCCAGCTGAATGTTGGTAACTTCCCTCTAGTTTTCTAGAAGTTTTCTTGTTAGCTTGTTATGCACTACACACTCTAGAATTGCTTGGTTTTATGAATAGTGGAAACACTGTAAATGTAGAGAATATTTTTAAAAATGATGTACTACATCAGCTGGTGGTCAGCTAAGTGAGGAGAAGTGGGAAATGAAATCTGTCATTTTTCAATCATCTGTTAAATTTAGCGATGGAAAACCATCACTCTGTGATGATAATTGGTGGCCTGTGTAAAATGGATCTTACTCTGTTGCTTAGGATCTCATTCCACAGAGGCTTGATTGCAAAAGAAGAAAACAAAAATCTGCTCCCTCTTGTTGCTGAGAGTTTGAACAGTGAGGTCAGGGGCTGCAGGCAGGAGTGTGAGTGGTGCACTTGCTGCACAGGGCAGTGTCCCAGGCCAGGGGTCCACCCTGGCACACAGCTGGCATTCCTGCTGGCCTCTTCCTGCTCACTCTCTTTTGCAGGAGGAGATGACTTCTATCTCCAGGAAGTGTTTCAAAAGCACCAAATCTTACATTAAAAACTAATACATGGGAAACAATATAATAAACACTCCAAACTAGACATGTAGTCTCTGTACATTAACATACAGCTTGCAATTCTGCAGGTGTATTATTCTTTTAAGGCCTGAAATGCAGAATACTGAGGTACTTTATTGCACTCAGGTTCACGTATATCCTGGTGTTATGCCTTTTGCAGTATGGCATAATATTGCATAGAACAACAAAAAGTCTGTTTTCCCATAACATGAATTCAAAAATGGCAGCAGTTCAGCATGTTTCCTTTGTAGATGTTAGCACCACTGAGAACTTTCCATATTGAAAACTCTTTCATTTAGAACATTAGCAAATACTCTATTAAAACCATATATTTTATGAAGACTTATGAGCCAGATGTGTTCTAGGTTTTTGCATCTGTGACTTACTACTATAGAGACATTAATATTGAATAGTCTATGAACTGTTATTTAACATCACTTTCTTGTTTCACACTTTATCCATCAAAATACCTTCAGAATCTGTTTTTATCATTAATTTGGTTCTTGTAGTTGTCTTTGTGCTTAGCCATTTTCAATGTTTAATACAGTTCATATCATGTAATTTATAAGTATTTTTATTACTATTTTTAAAAAATAATTCTTATATTAGATTTTTTTTCTCCTGCTTTTTAATAATCTAAAATTGATATACTGCAGTGCACTTCTGAGAAATATGCCAACACTGTGGGGTTGAGTTTCAGGGTGCCTGTTCATACTTGATATGCATTCTCAAGTGTCTGTTGTAGGTACAAACCTACAACAGTTACAAACTTGTTTTGCATATTCTTGGTAGCACAGCATTGGCCTGATACACAGACCAATGTTAATCTTAAGTCTGGTAGCTGTAAACATAAAATGCAAGGGCCCATATTTAAGAATAACCAAATGCTCAAAATAGAACCTGTTTTTCAAATCAGTTCAACAATTTTTAAAACTATGCCATGGGTTGCAAATGGGATACAAGTAGTTTTTAAGAGGCTGTTGCTAAGTAGGTGCTTTAATTTCTTAGATGATAAAATATGATTCCTGTTGTTCAGAGTGACAACAGGTCACTTAGGCAATCATTTCTTATGTCTGTTTTGTTGGGGTTGCTCATGCCAGAACCATTGTACCATCCCCCTCCCATCCCATGTTCTTTATGGGTGAGCTTGCTGGCAACTAGTGTGACTGGTGGTCACAAGGACTGCAGCTGAATAGCTTAAAATGCAGTGAGTTCTTGGAGACAGCATGTAGGCAAGGAGCATTTGAATACTGGCTCTGGCACAAAGTTCCTCTTTAGGCACAGCTGTGGCATTTAATCTCTTGCTTTGCAATGGCCATCTGTAAAATGAAGCAATACCCGCCTACCTGCCTCAAACTGAGCTCCGGTGATTAAGTCATGCTTGTGAAGTGGTACAGGAATGCCCTGAATGTGCATTGGAACCATCTGATCCCCAGATATATGGGGAATTTTTCTTGGAAAAAATCTAAAACTGTCAGCAGCTGTGTTTCATGTGTAGTGTAGTACCATAATCAACTTCTGCCACTGAAATGACGGATATCACATGTCAAGGTGGTGCTAGAGCCTTTCAGCATGCTCCCAGTGACTTTCAGAAACTTGAGCCATTCCAAAGGCAAATATATTGCTTTTCTAAAATATTTTTGTAATCCTCAGTGTAAAGCCTCACATGTCTCAGAGTGCTCTCCAGTCCTTAATCCTGGCTGCCTTTGGGCTTTCCTGGGCTCCTTTCAACTGGCCAAATCTGCAGCATGACAACAACAGCTGGCATGAATTTGTTGAAATAATTGGTATTCACTGGTAACCTTAAAAACAGGAAAATCACCCCTTTTGTCAAATTACACACATTTCATGGTAGGATTTTAACAAGATTTCAAGGATGCTGCTGTCCTGTATGAAATGAGATTAATTTGGCCCCTGTTGTTAGTTCACTAAAACTGCAGGATGATTACTGTATGCTTTCTTTTTCTTTGGGCAGCATATTATAACATACGTACTTTGTTTCTTTTAGAAGATAAAGGGAAAGCAAAACCCAGTAGTGCAAGTCAGCAGTCCAGTACAGAAGTGTGTCCTTTCCTTCCCAAACCTGGAGCGGCAGCAGTGGCACCTGTAACACCTGCCTCATCCTCCAAGAGCACAAATGGATCTCTTAACACAGCTCCTGAGTCAGAAGAGGAAAAAGCCAAAAAACTACTTTACTGTTCATTATGCAAAGTGGCTGTGAATTCCCTGTCACAGCTAGAAGCCCACAATACAGGTGAGTATGTATGTATGCAGACAGTACAAGTCAGTTTTATGATATTTTTTTAATTCAATGTAATGAACTGTTTTTCTGACACTGTGGTAGTCATACTTCACTGAAGAGTTTTTTAATTAAAATTTATAAAAGCAAGTTACAAAAACTTTCTAATAATGACAGTTTCAAGTTTGGTGTTTGATATTTTATTAAAGCTCTCTAAAGATTTTTGAACTGTCCTTCATGTACTCTATAAGCTTTTAGCTGACAAAATATTTACAGTTCATGTTACCTAATCAGATTCCATCATACCTCCATAGTGAGGTTCATAGTATGATCATAGTGGTTTCTGTAACGCCAAGGTTTCTAATAGTCAGTTCACTATCTCTTTCATAGTTCATCTCATTATCTCTTGTATTAATGTTTTTGCAGACAACTTACAATAATTTTTGTTATTTGATAGTTTTGATAATTTTAGGATGGGCTCCTTAGATTTCCTAGAATCTTTTGATTATTGCAGATTAGATATGCTCCCTTTAAAAGATCACAAGCAGCAATCCCCAATGTGCTCTGGCTGCTCTGTAATGTGCTGGTGATGTAAAGATTATTAACAAACCATGGAAGCTGGTTTTGCAGCTGCAATCCATACTTGAAATGGCCAAAACAGCCATTTCTTCCAAATCAAAGGATACTTATTGAAGTATTACTGTTCTCTCCCACTCTTGGCTAATGCCCTTTTTCATGATTCACCAGCTATATATTATTTTGGTAGAAGAATAAGCAACAAACACCTTGGCCAAAGAGCCATACACTGCCCCTAAACAAAGGGGCAGCAGTCCAGCATGACCACTGTTCCCTTTCTGTACAAACCTTTTGTCCCTTGTCTGGCTTCCCTTTAGACCAAGTAAGTGGGAACTACACTGACCAAAACCAGAGTCATCATTAATCCCCATCTGTGGTAACTTTAACCATTAGGACTTGAAGATGACTGCGTTACAAAAAGCCCCAAGGTGAATGCACATGGTTGTGTGTTGCTGATTGTTAACTCAACTGTGTTTCCTTGCCTGTTAGGCTCCAAGCACAAGACCATGGTTGAGGCTCGGAATGGTGCAGGTCCCATTAAGTCTTACCCTAGACCTGGATCCCGGCTGAAGGTGCAGAATGGTAGCAAAGGCTCAGGACTGCAGAATAAGACTTTTCATTGTGAAATCTGTGATGTCCATGTTAATTCAGAAATTCAACTTAAACAGGTAGCTTGCTTGTATCTGGGGCTCCTTTGCTGCTTCTAGTTGCATTGCACTATTGTAGGTGAGATGTAGGTCTGTGTGAAGACCTTCTGGCAAAAAAAAAATGAACTTAGTATTTCTTTTCTGTCATCCCCCAACTATTTCTAAATAACTCACCATAGGTCAAGTTTAGCTAATTGTTTCATCTGGGAAAAAATGGGCTTGAGAGTTGTAAAGCAGAGGTGGACAAGGTGTCAGTATCAGTGAATAACAAAGATCTAGTTTTAAAGTTTCCTCTGGTTCAAGAGAGAAATTTGAACTTTTGTCTCCCAAATGGGAGAAATTCTGGGTTGAGGTTCCCTGAATTCCTCTCTTGGTGCTGTTTCAATCTGCTGGGATACTTCTTAATACTATGTGAGGAGAACAATGTGACATGAATGTATTGGTTTAGGACAATCATCAGGAGGGTAATACTGTAGATATCTGAATTGTGTAGAACAGCGTTATCATTAACAACATAGCTGTATGAACATGCAGCTCTACACTGTCCAAACCAATTAGCCCTGGTTTCCAGAGCTGTGCCAATACAAATACCTTGTTTCTGATACCCAAATGGGAATCTCTAACTGGATGGTGCAGTGCTGTGTGCATGTGCCCTCTCATTCCCTGTTACTTCAGTTATCGCTAAGATAGTATTAAATTTCATGATGTAGACATATCCCTGGGTACTCATTCTTCCTTCAGCTAATATTGAATTATTTATACAACTCAACAGCATCAGCAAGACTGAAATTTACCTCCTATTTCGGAATACCCTATGACCTAGCGATTACAGCTCTGCCTGGTTCAAAGCTCCTCAAGTGGAAAAATGAAATGCTAACCAAAATATCAATAATTTGCAGAGCCTGTCTCAGATCACAGAATTCACTGTATTTGATTAGTTTCTGATTCATTATTTGATGTGCTCCAAACTGTTATGTTCAATTTAGCAAAACTCATCTTTGCTCTCTCTAAAGAACCTACTTCATCTTACAAACAGGGGCTTAGGCATATCCTGCTGATAAATCAATTTCAAACTCAAAACTTAGAAATGCTTTAACAGCTAATTAAATGTGAGGATATTTATTTCAGCACATTTCCAGCCGAAGGCATAAGGACAGAGTTGCAGGAAAGCCTATGAAACCTAAATATAGTCCTTACAACAAACTGCAGCGCAGCCCAAGTATTTTAGCAGTAAGTATTTTTATTTCTCATCACTGTCTATGTGAATTTGTGATCTTGGGGACTCCCACCACACAGACAGGAACATGACTGACCTGATGCTTCTGCAGCATCTCTCCCCCTAAAGGCTGAGCCTGCCCAGGGATAGGATTTGAAAATACTTATGTATTCTCTCTGCCCAGTCAAAGGTATGCAGACAGCACTGCGAGCGTTATTTACTGCTAGGAAGAAGTGAATAATCAGTGGAATGGTGAATGAACTGTGTGCCCTGTGGAAAGGTGTTGGCTCTGCTGGACCAGTGCACTTCTTGAAAGCTGAAATGTTTATACTCTGTCTTTCTGTGCACCTGAGACAGTTCTCAGTTATGATGGATGCAGTCAGGGAAAAGGACATAAGATGTTAAGATACAAAAATACTAATCTCATTCTCTACATACAGCAAAGCAGAGTGCTGTGTGGATGTATTACGTTGGTGCAAGAGTCATCAGGTGCTTAGAATTGATTCCCTCTCTGCACGCTTGGGCTTTGTGTGTCACTGGCTATCAAAACACTTCTCCTGCCTTTGTGGCCCCAGACATTTCCCTTTCACACCCACCTGCATTTCCAGGAATTCCCCAAGCTGGTTCTGCCATTCAGCTGCAGCTGGAGTTGAGGCTGGCTCTAGCACAGCAGAGATTGTATGTTTATTTGCTCATGACTCAGCCTGTATTTTATTCATTAGAGAAAAGTGCATGCCACCTATGGCAAAAAAAAAAAAATTCATAGGTTAGAAAGAGAGAGATACAAATGTGTGTGTGTGCAAGAGTAAGCATGTGAAAAGCCTTTAAAAACTGAAATATTAATATGTCTTTGTATAGAGGCAGAGTCTTCCCATTCAGTAGGTTCTGCACACACTAATCTTCACTTGTGTAATACATCATTTTATAATCTATTGCATAAGGAGAGGCCTCTGCTAATAAAGGAAGGATGGGCATATCTTTGCCCCCACAAATGCGTGATTGTGGTGCAAACCAATTTCAGTGAGACTATTTCTGATTAGCTTTTCACCACAAGCACTACCAACTACTGTAGATCATAAAATGAGTAATAATTCTTTCAGAAAGCATTCTTTATGGCATGATCTCAAAAAATATTCCTATTTTCAAAAGAGTAGCTCCACATTGGTAGGTAAAAATCTGACTGGATTAATAGTAGTTTCCCATTTTGACAACTCTACTTTTCTACAATTCATTTTTGCAAGTGGAAAGTTTGACTTTTGACACTGAAGTTTTAATCATGTTAGGTTTTTTTTAATATTTCTTGCACAGTTACAGTTTATATAATTTAATGTTGTTCATTTGCAAATGATGCTTCCTTCTAAAAGTTAGTGTGACTGTCCCTGCACTCAAGAGATTTATGTATCTTTGAATATATGATCTGGTTACTTTAATTACCTTGGGAGTAAGAAGACAAAATGTGGGCAAAATTTCTAAACAGTTGACATGAGGCTTCTGTGAGAAACCACAGCATGCCCTTTTCAGGGTTCGTTTTTTCCCTCACGGTGCTTTTTCATGTGTTTTATTCCAGGCGAAACTTGCATTCCAGAAGGACATGATTAAGCCGTTGGCACCTGCTTTCCTTTCATCTCCTCTTGCTGCAGCCGCAGCTGTATCATCGGCTCTGTCCCTTCCTCCCCGTCCCTCTGCCTCCTTGTTCCAGGCACCTGCAATACCACCAGCTCTCCTCAGGCCAGGTCCCATTCGGGCAACACCTGCCTCCATACTTTTTGCACCATACTAATTTATTGATGTAAAAGAAAACATAACTATTGTCAGTAGAAAGGGTAACAGAAAAGCAGGAAAAGGGTCAAGCTTTTAAAATGTCTTTCTCTTTTGAAATGCCATCTAGCATAACACCTCAACCAGCTACACCATAAAACTCATCATTGACTGTATTGCATTTTGGAGTCTATAGACAACTCAGTCTCTCTCTGTTTCTTTTTTTTTAAATCCAGAGTGATTTAGTAAAACCTTAATTGCTCGTAAAATTTATATCATTAAAGATTCAAACATCTATTGTTTTTGGGTTTAGTTTTTTTCAGTATGTATGATGCACCTTGGAATCAAGGAACGTAAAATATTTTCCTGGCAGACTTGAAAACTAGGGTCTTCCTCGCTCATGCTTATGTTAATACTTCTCTGAAAACCAATGGGTACAATCTAATGTGGAAGAAAAAATGTAGAGGAACCAAATGCTTGATTGTGCATAACATCTCAAAAATTAATTGAGTCCCTCCCCCCCAGTGTGCTCTTGTTGACAGGGATTGTGTACTGTCCTAGGCCCCAGTACTGGTGTATCTTGTGTAGTACTAAAGATGTCTGATTTTAATATATTTTAGTTTCTGTGCAAATGTTTGAAAGCAATGCAGCGCTGAAGCTTTTAATTATTTCTTTTGTGTCACACTTTATTTAGAGAAATTAAAAATAGAAAGCCATATAACATATAGTTAATATTACTACGTGTTTGCTACTTTCATTTAACTTATTTTTGTTGTTTCCTTAATGGTGTTGCTAAGCAATGTTTAAAGAGAAAAAAAGCTTTTGAATTGCACATTACCACAGCTCACATGCATTGTTCAAGAAGACAATGGATCCATGTATTTGTACGTAAATAACCTTTTTTCTTCATTTCTAACTAGTTTCCTTTGTAATGATGCTGCATAACGTTGTGGTTCCCTAATGCAATAATGTACAGAACATAAAATATTTATAAATGACCATATTCTCTGTTTACTGAATATATTGCAGTAGTGCCCCACCTATCTTCTTACCTCCCCAACCCTTTTATAAAGGTGATATCAATATGCAGTACTCAGACTGATGTCATTGTGTGATAATGGGGAACAACAGGTAGAAGAAAGGAAGGAAAAAAAATAGAATAAACTTTTAGAACATCTTTATCTGCAATCCATAATAGTAAAATGTCTGTGTATTTTTTTAAATGTACCTTTTCAATAAAATAATAAGAAAAATATACATGCTGCTTGCATTTATTAATCAGTACAGAGAAAAAAGAAGAAGCCTGGAACAATAAATTTAGTTAAAGGAGTCTTCAGGAGCAGACAAGGCATTAGAGTTGCAATAAAGTATAATTACAGAACCTGTGCTTACTTCCCTTGTGTTTTAACATCTTTTCCTTGCTGCATCCTGTTACAGCCTTTATTGGGTCATTTTTCAGTAAGATGGTGAACATTCACTACATCAGATGTTCAGAAGAAGGTGGGTGACTATGGTTTTATTATTGAACCACCAAAATACTGTGACATGGTTATGCCATCTCTGATGATGATTAATGATTAACTTTAAAACCAGCCTGGGCATACTTGAGACTGGCAGCAAGTCACTTTGGAGCCAGGACTTGCTGTGAAGAAGCATAGGCAAAGGATGCAGCTGCTTTTCACAGCAAGCTTTTGAAGGCAGATGTTTGGGGAAGCTTTGAAATGATCTTTTTTCCCTGCTGAAAAGCTTGAGCTGTTCTGTAAAAATCTTTTCTTTGTTTATATAAAGTGAAAAGAGTACAAGAGTAAAAAGACTCAACTGTAAGACTGTTAGGGTTAAAACAAAGCCAACGGGGCCATTACAAATCCACAGAGGCCACAGAATAAAAATTTCTGGAACTTTATAATAGAGAATTTATAGACCAACTTATATCTACCTCATAATTACAACATAATAGAGACCACTTTCTGCAAGTCTAATTCTCCCCAATTTCCACTATTCCATGGAGCAGTTGATTATATTAAGAGAGGATAATTTGCTGGAGAATCACCTACAAAGTGGAGGGTAAGGGAGACCAGGCTTTTAGCATCCTCTGGAGGAGCAGATGCAGGTGTATTAATTCTGTGGACTGTGACAATTACAAGGTAGTAATGGTAAGCACTCTTCCATGTGCATCCGTTTGTGTCTGGTTCTGTAACTGCTGTTAGTAGGTTTAACTGCTCAACTACTTCCAGAAGAGTTACCTGAATGAGGAGCCTGTTTCTGTTCAGTGTGAGATAGGTTTACAGAACTATATAGTTTAATTGGTTCTTCAGGAAACAAGAGTCATCTATGCATTAAAACACTGGTTTACTTGCTTTTTATAGCCTACTGTTGAGGATCAGAAATTTAAAGCAATTACAAGTTTTTGCAATTGAAAATGTTCCCATATCAAATATAGAAAAAAATATACTAATGAAGGGACCAGCCAAGGGTGTATAGATTTGTTGAACAGCTGATTATTTCAAAGAGCATCTTATACTTAGATCACTAAGAGGGAAAGAATGTGTCGTGTCATTCAGCAATGAGAGCAATTACTTAACCTGTGAAACACAAGGAGCTAAAAGTATATCATGTAAGCCAAGGAAAACTCATGATCAGATTCATGTTCAACACTCTTTGTTCTCTTTGCTGTGTTAACTTGTATTTTTTTGTGCTCTAACTCTGCTTGGCACCAAAGTTTTTTCCATGACATGGAGGACTGAGCATTTGAGATTATAATTGCATGATAAATAGCAGTCTGTCATTATGTCTGCTGGGATCTTGCATTTTAGAAATGAGCTCTACATGAGAAGGAAAATTTGTATCATACTTGCACAAAGGCTATCAGCTCCTTTTTTGATACGTTAGGCTGTCTTCTCCTGAGGTGTAATAGCATTACAGGCAGCTGACTATGAAATTAATGGAATTTTTTTTTTTATAACAAAGAACCAGTAGTGAAATAATTTGCAATGCAGTTACTATTTTGAATAAATATATTGAATGTGCAAACCACCAAGGTAATAAGGTTAAAGTAATAGGATCACATCCTCTTATATGTCTATTATTCTAGGTCTGTTTGCTGCACTCTGAGCTGCCAGTTGTTCCTGTACAAGTCAAAAGTTGTAAGTGATGCTATGTTAGTCAGAGATTGTCACCTGGCACTGCCATCTCTCTGTGGCAGAAGAAGGATCCAGACAGGACATAGACATGTCAGCAGGAACTTTCTGCTGGCACGTGTGGCTGGATCATGGTCCCTGTACTGCAAAAGATTTCCATAAAGGGTATCAAATAGAGGACATGGCATGGTAGTCTATTTAAGAAAAATAATAGAAAAAGAATCTTCTATAACCACTGCAGAATACTAGTATGTGTGCTGCTCATTTCTGCGGGTCAGAATGATAATAAAATATTTCCCTGTGATTTGATAAAATAGCAGAAGGAAGAAGACAGAAGCTGCCACACACATTGCCCTGTCCTTATCACCACTTGACCTCCTATGATAATGTTATATTGGGACTTAGAGTCTGTCTACCATAATACTTTTTTCCTGTAAGAAAGACATTATTTAATTATTAAAAAATAATAATTATTTTATTCCCTTGCTCTGTAATCTTGGACTGTAAATTTTATGCTCAGAAAAGTTTTGCAAAAGAATTTGTCACATTTTTCTGAAAAAAAAAAAAAAAAAAGAACATGGTTGTCTTAAGCTCTTCAGGAAATATTTCACCACCTTTATGTATCTTGTAGTAATCTAATGAGCCTCACTGTATATCTTTTGAACATGTCACCTTGACTAAGTGAGGTACTGTACTATTTATTCATGTTTGGCTGGACAGTAAATCTCCACAACTGTCACTTTCTGTTCACAGTGGTCATGATGATTTTCTTATTATGGCTAGTATATATATATTTTTAACCATTTTTTTTCTTAGAATTCTTCTTTCAAGAGATGTACTCAAGTATTTATTGGAATGAACATCATGTAAGTAAACTATACATATATTTTTATTATTTAGAATTCTTAGATATTTTAATGGGTTTGGATTCAAATAGCATTGATTTAGAAATATTTTTATTTGGTTTAGTTTCATATTGATATTTATTTGTATTGATAGAGTATTCTGTTAGATGCTGAATGCTGAGAGCCAATTCCTGCCAAGCACAAGAAGTGGAGGAGGCCAAACAGCCTGTTGCAAAGGAAGGCTGCAGCTGAGGGAGGTCCCCAGTGACTGGAAAGAGGACAATTTTATGCCTGTCTTCAAAAATGGCAAGAAAGAGGATCCAGACACATGAAAACAAGTGGGTGATTGGCATTGGTCAGCATGGGTTTACAGAAGGCAAAATCGTGCCTGAGCAGCCTGAGTGCTCTCTGTGATGAGATGCCTGTCTGTGCAGGGGGAGCAGTGGCTGCTCTTAGGTTGATTTCAGTGAGGCTTTTCATACCTCTCTCATAGAACCTCAGCAGGCAAATTGGAGGCAGCATGGACAGGGTGAGTGGCTACAATGTGGCTATAGGAGTGGCTGGGCCAGCAAGTGTTGGGCAGTCAGTTGCAGTCTGCAACAGCAAGTTATGGGCCTACTTTTGCAGGTGTTATGCTGGAGGGTAAGGCTGCTGTCTGGAGGGACCTCAGCAACCTGGGGATGTGGTCTGACAGGAACCTCATGGGTTTCAGACAAAGGCTGAGTCCTGAATCTGGGAAGGAGCCATCCTGTGCAATATTGCAGATGAAGGCCACTCACCGGGAAGCAGCTTTGCAGGAAAGCACCCGGGCGGGCTGGGGTAACACCCGAATTTTGTGGTGGACAGATGGAACGCAAGTCTGCAGTGCGCCCTTGTGGCAGCAAGGCTTAACTGAACTGCAGGAGCAAAACCAAGGCCAGCACCTTCAGAGATGTGGTAAAACTCCTCTGTCACTTTTGAAGCCTCACCTGGAGTAACATGTCCAGTTTGAGGTCTCTGATATGAGACAGATTTTGAAAAATTGGAGGAAGTCTGTGAGAAGGCCACAGAAATGGTTACAAAACAACCATGTTGTTGTATTCAGGAAAGTGAAATGGGTTCTCTGAGCCTGGAAAAGGCTGTGGCAGTTCTGCCCACTGTCCTCAAGTGTCTGATCAGTGGTCACTGGGAAGGGAGATGGACATTTCTGCAAGAAGCCCCACAGCTGGATGAGAGGAGACAGCCAGAAGCTGCAGGAAAGAACATTCTGATGGCACATAAGGGAAAAAAAAGTTTCACAGTAAAAGTGGGTAATCCCCGGAGCAGGTTGCCTAGAAAGGTTATTGCAATAGCCACCTTTGGGGAAGATCTTATATGCAGCCAGATGAGGAACCTGATCCAACTCCAAATGCTTTCAGCAAGAAATTGGACTAGGTAACCTCTAGAAGACCTGACATCTTAAATGTGTCAATAGTTCTAAAAGATAAAAAGGTCTTATGCTGAAATACCAGAAGTAATTACTGTTACAGGGCGATTAGAAGCCAAAGAAAGCTTGCAGCACTAACTACTGACTGATCATTCACAACATGGTGGGCACCTGCTATGAAAGCCTGAAAAAATGAAGACAAGCATCTTACCTGTAACAGGCTGAAGAAGGGGAACTGAAAGGAGGAGGTACCTGGAAAGGTGAGAGAATCAAAGTGACAAGGAGGGAAAATGATTTGTACTGCAATATTGTAACTGGATTTTGGAGGGGCTAAGATAGTATTTTTCAGGACAAAAAAAAGAACTCCGCAGTACTTGTGATGTGACACATTTCAGGCATGGTGAGTTTTGCTAAGACAAATATATTTTTTCAAAGGTATTTGTTTAGATTATCTGAAACTGTTTAACCAACTCAGGGGCAGAAAAGCTTCCTACCAATCTTGCTCACATCCTGTGTTCATAGCCAAGCAACTTGTATTAGTGCATCAAGGACCACAGCTGACACCTGTTCTGCATTTGTCTCTGCATTCATGTGTTTTGGAGGAATTGACTGCTTGGGTTTTGAATTGCATATTTCTTCTGCATCCTATCAGACTTAAAAAGTCTTTAAAAGATCAATACAAATAGTGGTCATATTTTTAGACAAGTATTACAGACTTGTCTAAGGGAAATAAATCTTGGCAATACAGTAAAGCAGCAGCAAGAGCGTAGATTATAGTAGGGAAAAAATTACTCTGCGCAACAGACAGTAAGGCTACTGCTGGCTGAATCTGATGAACACCCACTAGTTTATGCAGGTACGATGCTGACTTCAAAGACCACATGTTATCTCAGAAGCAGGGCTAAATAAGGCGGGCCCAAGATTTCCACATCTGGAGAACTGGCCATCAAAATCCACAAAACATAGATGTGCTGTCAGACATAAATATGCTACACAAAAAAATTGTCTCTGAAACCAAATTCATATCTATACAACCATGCACGCAAAAATGACTTGTTTCTCCTCCGTGAAATAAAGGTAGGCAAAATATTGTGATTTTATTGTGCAAGCCAAATGAAAATGGAAAAAAAATGAAAGGTGGAGTTTGCATGCTGGCTGTAATTTTCCACAGACTGTTAAAAGTGCCTCCACTATTTGTCTCAATTCCATGACATGTAAAGAGAAAGGGACATTAAGGACTTAGGTGGAACTGAAGAAAACAGTAGTAAGACATACTCCATCACTATTGAGATGTTTTATGTGTTGTGTGAATGGACAGAATCAGGTCAGTCCATTTACAGGAGACTTGGTAGGGTTAGACATCTGCAGCAGTTTTGTTAGTTCAGCAACCACGTAGAAACAGCAGATGGCTTCATCTTGCACAGAAGGTCTAAGGTGCCCTGGAGGAAAGGGCTGCCTTCCCCATCAGACAGACTGAAGAGAGGAACAGGCACAGCCAGACTTGCAACCATGAAATGTAGGCAGCACAAGTGCCAGGATGGCCATGTCTAGCCCTGTGAAGCAGGTTGCAACAGGAAAAGGAAAGACATGTTTAGGTTAGTCTTACATTAAAGCATTTCATTGTAGTGGTGCTGAAAAACACATTGCTTAGGAGGTTTTAGCTACTGCAAACTATCTTCCTAGGCTAGGAACAGCCACAGCACACAGGCTTCTTTTTCAAAGACTGCAGTTTACACTTTAGATATAGGATGTAACTTCAGCAGATGTAAATGCCCAGCACATGCAGCAGCCAGTTGGTGCTGTCAGAGTACTAAATCTGAGCCACAGCTTTCTAGATACTTCAGGCAATGAGCACCCTCTCTGGCACTCCAGACCCAAACACGGCTCTTGTCCAGAAAGGGAAATTGTTATTTCATTTCTCCAGGATTTTGTGTTTCCTCCAGGAGGTCACTCATAAGAAGACGCCATTTTTGGTTAAGCCTTCTCCCCAGAGCCATCCACCCAAATTTCTCTTCCATTTAGATATTACCTTTCCTCCAGCTGTAAGAGGGAGTTTTTTCCCCACTGTTCAAGGTTTGATTTCTGCCAGCAAAGCTCTCACCACCCCATGTCTGGAGCTATTGCAGCATCATCCTGCCTTGACTTCTGATTATATCAGCTGACTCTTTGATCCTCTTTCTAGCTCCTTCCTTGACCACATCAAACCATGCCACTTGTTACTTCAGCCCTCTATCAGCCTCTTAAGTATCAGTTCTAATAGCCTGTCAAAATGTCATCTACCTCCTCATTTCCTGAATGAAGTCTGTCTTTATTTTCCAGCAAGTGCTGGTGAGATTTTTCCATTCTGCCCTTGAGCTTGAAAGCAACTCCCTGAACCATAAAGTCACCAAATAGTCCACCTTCAATGTCTTCTCCTAAAGCTCGCTCACAGCAGCAAAAACCCACCTTCCACTCCTCAAAAAAAAAAAAAAAAAAAAAAAAGCCACCACCACCACAACACTTGCAGGAGATTTTGTGATGTCAGATTTTAGCACATAGGAAAGCCTAAGAATAGGGGACAGCATAACCGTTACCCTTCTTATTTTATCTGTCTAAGCTCTGTCAGCCTTGACTGTGCTAAGCACATTTTCTGGCAGATCTGATGCTCGACTTAGAGGGTCAGTGATGCCTGCAAATGCTTCCTTTTTGGGATATATTATCTCCTCAGGAAGGCAGGTGGTAGCTTCATTCAAAACTAATTTTCATGTTCAACTGTGCCAAATCAGGTTTTCACATGCAATTTGAATTTTAAAATGTTCTCTAACATTTCCTGCAAAGGCTCAGTGAAAAATGGATCTTCACTGCCTGATTTCACCAGAGCTGCTTTGAGGCTTTCATGGTTGAATGGTGTGAGCCTACCTATTGCCAAACAGGGCAAAGGAAATAGTGAGGGTTTGGTTTATATAAGAGCAAATACACTGTTTTTTCTTCTCTGTATAAATCCTGATGGGACCACATAGAGGTGCGCTCCTGTTCTGAACACAGTCCACTCACCTCATAGAACAGCACCATTTGCAGCATAGCTGCAGTATGGGAGGGTGCATACATGCCTTATAATGTGTGCTGGGCTTTAATTTCCTTCCCTGATTAATATCTGACATGCATCAGAGGGACAAGAGATCTGTCTCCTGGGGGTTTTTTTGCGCCCCTGAGTCCTAGGCTACAGTAATCCCTTCCCATCTTGAAAGAGTATCCTCAAGAGTGCTTTGAGCAGATGCCTCGCAGTTTGCCTGGGGCAAAGATGCATTTCCTGCATCTCAGCTTCCTGCCTCCCTCTCCCAGTGCAGAGGCAATCACAGTTCATGTAGAAAAATTCTTCAGTATGAGATTTACCTGCAATTATCACAAGTGAGTGTTTGCTGATGAATTATTCAGCCCTCCAGAAAAGGAAGATGGGAACAGGACCACACTGTTCATCTGACAGCAGTTTAGACTTCATTAGTGAGTGCCTTCTACCTTTGACACCTACCAAATCATAAATCCCAGACACAAGTTACTTGCTGTTGCTAAATAGACTCCAGTTATATTCTCCCTCTTCTCTGCTACTCATCTTTGGAATACATAAGGGATTAGGGGATAATGAAAGCACAGATACTTACTACCACCTGAGCCCTTTGTGGTGCCAGACCTGCACCAGGCTCATAAATCAGCTTCAGTGGCTGCTTTCTATAAATGATTTACTGCAGGAGATGCTGATTAGTGGTAGCAAAGGCATCAGAACTGTTCAAATGTAGAATGTTAAGAATTACATCCACATTTTCAAATGCAAAAGTTAATTTTAAATGTTACAACTTCTTGTTTCCTCTCTGGGACTGAATGCTGGGACTGCTCTGGTGCCTTCTAAATCATCAGAGCTGGCCTGCTCTGCAGTCCCCTGTTATGGGAAAAAAAGTATTAAAGTTTTAGCCACTTCCTGAAAACACTTAACTCCTTACATATGTTGCCTCTCATTATTTACATCTATCTTTAAAAGGAATTAATGGAGATTTGAGATATTTTATATTTCCATTTCTATCCTGTAGTGACTGCTTGCCATGTGCCAGGATGACACTCCACCGGTACAGAAAGGAGGCAGCAAGATGAGAGTGAGCAAGGTGGGCGGCAAGAGGAAAGAGAGCTCTCACTGCACCAGGACAATGTGAGGTGCAAAGAGGTACAATGCACTCACAGGCATTTAAGGAAGAAAGCGTATGTACAAAAGTGTATTTTAAGTCTCTCAGGTTTTGTTTTACATTGTGTGCGAGTCACAAGAATTCAGTTCTGATTTGAAATGCACTTTGGTGTTGTCACTTGGAGAACATATAACTGAAGACTTAAACTAAAAAGCTGTTTGATAGATGCTTGATAGATCTTACAAAGGGAACCATTGAGGATAGGAACTCACCTGGCCCATTATACAGACACGTCTCTCTTGGCACAATATGGCTTGATCACCTATAAAATATATTTACACAGTAAAACTCTTGGTTTTCTTTTATCTCTTTTTTTTTTTTTTCCCCCCCCTCTAGGGCTACAATTTTAACTGTCAAATTTGTTTGTATGACTTCAAAAAGCTCTGATGTGCTCAGAAGTTCTATTGATTTTCCACAAGGCATTTTTACATTACTGTCAACATCTCCAGAGACGGCAAATGCTTGAGGTCAAGAAGTTACTAGAAAGCAAAAAAGAAACTTGGATGATGATGGTTATTCCTTTCTCTTCATATGCTCACTGCATGCGTTTATTCTAAAGTAGACATTCAACTCCATAGTTCTGTAATAATATAGAATATTGATAATGAAGGTAGAACTATAAGACTAATAGAACTTGTCAGATATTCCCAATATTTCAATAAATTTCTTTTGGTGAGCACCAAAATAAATTTTCTTCTTGTCATCAGAGAGTAAGGAAGTCTCTCATCCTGATTCATTGGTGTTGTTTGACCTTGGCATAAGGAAGAAACACAAAATGCTACTGCATGTTGTATCTCAGGAGGCAGCAATAGAGAACATGAGATCACTGACGAAATTTTGGCATCTCAACATACTAGTATGGCTGTAAAGAAAAAATACCTTTGCTTTTTTTTCTCATGTTCTTAGTCTGATTTGAAACCTGTTCATGAGGCTTAGATTATGTGATGTCGTTTGGATGCTGTCTTCCACTGCTAATACAAAAACCAAGTGGACAGATGACAGTGTTTCAATGGGGTAACTGCTCATATTCTTCAATGTATAAAATAGAAATCACACTGAAGTGGTTACATTACAGAATTTAAACACAGAGCATCTGCTTTACAAAGAGCAATCTTCCCAAGACTGTACTGATATGGCCAGACATCCTTTAAAGCATCCCACGTGGAAAATTTATTCCTGCTTTGATCTCATCTTAAAGTATTTGATTCTTCCAAAATGTATGTATCGGTTTTGATAATAAGGTCAATAGGAGTGGACTCTAGATAGCTAATAGAACATATTAATCAAAAATTTATTATCTTATTTCATTTTTAGAAGTATACCGCGTTGTCAAAGGAATTGTCTTTTGTCATCATGACAGATAGAGAAGATGAAAATCACCAGACTTTTTTTGCTTGGTGTTTGGAAGGCTGGTAAGCATGCTTTTCAAGAAGCAGTTCACACAATGATGCATTTCAACAGATTGCCCACTTGATTTCTAGTTTTATTTAAAATAAAGAAACTTTTCAATTCTGTGAGCGTCTCTTTCACACACAGTTGAGACAAAGGGATTTTTTTGCATAGCCTGATGATGAAAAGAAACAGCTTGGAAACAGCTAGTGATTCTTTGAAAAGGGGGAAACACAGGCAGTTTTACCAGAACCAAATCAAAGTAGTCCATGAAACAGTCTGCCTTGTGCTGATGAGAAGTTAGCCTCTCACCCATTATCTGTTACTAAAAGGAAGAGCTAAAAAAAGTAAAATGGAGACCACAACACAGTTCTTTTCTTCACCTTCTGACAGGAAGGAGTGATGCCATTCTCTTCAACCACCCAAGTGCCCTGGCTATAACTCTTGGAAATCTTGAATCCTTGGCCTCTCTGTGCCCTGGCACTTATCCTATAGCTTGTGAGTCTGCAGCCAGCCCATGGACAAGGCTACCTTGTCATGATAGAGGACATGGAGCCATTTATAAGCTGATCTCTAGGAAGTATGTGGAGGTATTGTTGAGAGAAATATCCAAATTTCAAAGTTATTTGTTATTTGACACATCTCATAGCAGTAGACCAGCCTGACTCATTTTCTTTTTTTCTGTATACTGTATAGAAGACACGATATTTGGTGTGCATATACTACTGGTGGTGGGGTTTCGTTCTCCCTGCCCCCGCCCCGCGGCTCGATCGGGTGATCGTCTGGGTCCCTTCCAACCCGACACATCTGTGGTTAGATGAA
>JANHGN010002935.1:0-86079 GCA_024605025.1 Megaceryle maxima | reverse complement strand
TTTGAGTTAACCCCTCATGATCACATCACTATAAACCTGAATTTAATCACAGATTTGGAAGTTTTTTTCTATTCCCAAGTAAGTATAGCTTGAAGTGAAAATTCAACAGATTGGAAAAGAACATAAGACACTGAACTGCTCTTCTATGATCTCAATAACTTCTACACTCTATAAGTATTCTTCTATAATCTAAAACAATGTGAGCTAGAATCCCTTTTTGAGAAGTATATTGACAGCTACAATTTTACTATTGTTTTGTTGATAAATTCACTATAGTAGAAAAATATAATTAAAAAACAAGTAGTCTTTTTACTCTGGTTTCTTTTTATTTAACTACCAAAATATCAGACTGTTTGTAGTAAACAAATAAGGATTCCTACTGTTTAAATCCTAATCTGGCAATATTGAAGCCATAAAAAAACAAAAAAAATCAATAATATTTCTAGATAATTCCAATATCTAAACTAAGATTTCAAGAACACATCATGCACCTTACCCTTATAATGAAGGAAACATGAAAGATGTTTTCCACAGTGCGTGCAAAAGAGTTTGGATCAATCACAAGATCAAAGAAGGAAATCGGTGTATCAGCTAGGGATGCAAAAATGGGTTTGTTAAAAAAATAATGCAATAAACAAAACAAGCAAACAGGTGGTATACACAGAGCTGATCCATGTAAAGACACACTTGACAAGGTCAGTACTCTTAAAAAACTAGAGGGAACGTTTATGTCAATTTAGTTACAATGCTGAATTCCCAGTTGCCTGCAGAAACAAAGTTTCTAGAGAATGTTATTTTCTTCCATCTTTTGCCACAGGCACATACATAGTTGGTCACTATTTGATTGCCTTCTGAAAAATGGCATTGGCTAAGAGGAGGGAGAGGGCAGGATTTAAGTTTACTTTGAAGTCAAACAGTAACTGATTAGTGTTCATCAAAAATACATAGTATATATCCTTCAGATTCCTACTCCCAACCTCCACCTAATTTTGTTTCTATGGTTTAACCACTCCCAACTGTGGTTAGAAGACTAAGAGTATTCACTTTCTCAAACTAATGCTCTAAAAGCTTAATTGAATCATACTTACGATCATTTTTAAAATGAGTTTGCAGTAATCCCAAAATCCTCTCTACTTCTTTTTCTGTAGCTTCCTGATGAGACTCCTCCATTTTTTTTAACTGGAAAAAAAGAAACAGTTTCACCTCAAATAATCACTCTAAGACAAGAACATCAAAAGGACACAACTGAAGAGATAAATTTCTCTCTCTGCACCACACCTGTGCAGTTACACGCACACTTCTACAAATGTGAGACAACTTACAAAGTGCTTTAAGAATTAATTCCCACTTTACAATATCAAACAGAAAAGCCACAATTTGTATGTTTTGAGCCCATTTACAGGTCCACCCTTACTTTTCAATAGTTATAGATGTGGTGCTGAGGGACATAGTTTAGTGGTGACCTGGCAGTGCTGGGTTAATGGTTGGATTTGATGATCTTGGAGGGCTCTTCCAACCAAAATGATTCTGTGATTTTATGGTTCTGTGGAACTGGGTTACTCCTAGTAGTACATAGTCTGTGACTTGCTGAAGAAGTTTATTTATAAGCACAGAAGGGCAGTTTATTAAGAACTTTTTTTCAGAAAAGACACTTAAGTTTACATGTAAGAAATGCCATGACATTAAGTTTGACATGGTCAAAGGGCACAAGGACTGTGATTTTACAGATTTCTTCATTATCTCTAAAGCAGGGTACTCAGAATTGTCCTTCAACTACAGTAAGCAGTACAGTACCCAATTCACTGTTCATATACAGCCTTCACTAACCTGTCTGCTGCTCCCGTTAGCTAACACTTCCCCTTTGACCACCTTGCAATAAAGCAAGCTACAAAGTGTCACACATAACCATACAGCTAACACAGTTTAAAATGTATGCTGATCATCAGCGTTTACCTAAGCAAACCACAAAGAGCAGTCACTCGCTTCTGGGAGCAACTCTCTCAAACTCTCCAGCTCCTCTTCTTCCCAGTACAAACTGCATCAGAATAATTTCTATTGCTATTTGGATTATTATGAAGTAGGCTTTATTTAAAAAGACACAGTCAACATTTTGCCTTTATGTACTGGTGCTATCAGCCAGAGGTTCTGGGTTGGCTGAAAGACCCGGAGCTGTTTAGCCTGAAAAGAGAAAACTGAGAGGGGATCTGGTCAGTATCTAAAGGGTGGGGATCAAGAGGATGGGGCCAGACTCTTGGTGGTGGTGCCCAGTGATAGGACAAGGGACAACAGGCACAAACTGGAACCCAGGAGGTTCCATCTGAACCTGAGGAAATACTTCTTTGCTACAAGGGTGTCAGAGCCTGTCCCAGGCTGCCCAGAGAGGTTGTGGAGTTTCCTTCTCTGAAGAGATTCCAAACCCACCTGGACATTGCGATCCTGGGCCCCCTGCCCTGACTGCCCCTCCTGGAGCAGGGGGTTGGATGAGATGATCTCCAGAGGTCCCTTCCAACCCCTACCATTCTGTGATCCTGTGCTAACAACATGGTTTATTTTTCAAAGTTTCAAAGGTAAGCCTTTATAAGTATTGTCAGATTTTTGCCTTTCTGACAGAGTAAAACAGAAAGAATGGGGAAACAGAAAGCAAGGAAAATAGTCGTTAAGTGAGCTTGCTGCTCTTAACCACATTTCTGTGCAACTGCCAGACACTGTTAGACGTGTTTTAAATAAAAGTCAAAGACACATTAATGTAAACAAGTTTGTTTCCTTTCAAAGAAACAAGCAACAGAGCAAATAAGCAAATTTGAACTTGAAAAATCAGTCTGCAAGTCCCATTTCTGAACTTGAAATTAGTCTGCAAATCCTTTTTCCTTCTACTCAGTGAAATACTGCAGTCCACACAAAACAAATCAAAAAGCTTAATAATGAAGTCTGAATCCTTTGGTACTACACAGCCCATAATTACAAAATTAAAGAATATGAGCAGAAAGATTTAAAAGTAATTTGTAATATGCCATTAAACAAAATGGTTAATAAAACAGCACTTCACAAACCTGAGCAGGCATTGCCCGTTTTTCTTTCCCACTTGTAGCCTTTTTCTGCCTCTCAATCCGTTGCCTTGGTACAGGAGGATCAGACTTGAAAGATCCCAACCTAACCAAAATAAAAAGAACATTATATATGGAAATACATTTTACCATGTATGCTAAGAGCTGATCTCCTGCAAAAAGTTCAAAGTTATGACTGATATCAAAAAAATAGAGCCTCATCCCATGTAAACATTTCCGTAAGCAACCAGTCCCAAAAGTTGCTCCTAATATTTTGACAGCCTCCTACCAAAATTATCAACAGATGTATATAACATTTGATGCAATTATTCCAGCTTCTTTTTTAACTGAAGACTTTAAATCTATTTCTCTTAAAGCTAGTTAAGAAACAGAACAGTGTATATGGTTCATATCCTCCTAAACTCCCGTGCCTGAAAACTCTCCATACAATATTTTTTTTCTTCTATTTAGTAAGTGCAGGTTAGCAACAAGCTGCCTTTTTTGTTTTGTTTTTTTGGTCAGACACAAATTTTTAAGATATAGTCAATCAAAATAACATTAAGTACCAACGTCAGATATGTGCTAGACTTAGGCACTTCCTTGAAGTGCTTACCTCTCTCCACTGACTATAAGGAACTTAGGCTCCTGACTTTGTTGCCTTGAACCTCCACGAAGTTCAATGCCAAAAGGAGAAAGTGTGAATTGAGATTCAAGTTAGTTCAACAGATACCCAAAAATTCTGCAGTACATATTTTCCCCTATTTTGAGTGAAGTTGCCACTACTCAATTTCAGATGTCACAGACTGACCATGAAAAAAACCCACAATTCAGGCCTCAGATAAGTCAGAAATAAACAGTTATTTTCCTAAACTGAAATGATTCATTTTAATGAATGATTAATAATGATTCATTCACTTTAGGATGAACCCTTTGTGAATATTCACACATCCTCCATCAACAGAAGCCCAGCATTACTTAAGATGTCAAAATACAACTAGTGGGGAAAAAAAAAAAAAATCTGTCTTGCAGTCAGTTTTTCTTAAGATCATAAAAATGACAATATACTTATTGTTTACAGCTTGAAAGTGCAAACATAAGTCTGAAATATCTCAATATCTATCCAAAATTAAATCTCAAAATTAAATTTGATCATATTCTATGATCAAATTAGTTTATTCAGCAATTTTGTTACAGTTACAGTGATACTCATTGGGTGATGGAACAAGTTTAAAAGCATAGACAGTTGAACAATAATCTACCAGCTCTACTGTTGATAATTTAATTGAACTCAATCCTACTATTGTAGGCTGACTTTAAGAGAGACTTAAATGGAAGTGTTGTCTGTATGCCAAGTGACTAAGGGTCATTTGACAGCAGCTAAAAAGGCTGGGTTAAATGGGTTGCCTACACATAAGGGGAGATGATACTGATTCTACATAAGGCCACTTGCCAATAATCACGTGATTTCTTCTGAAGACAGAGCCAGAAAGCAAGATTCTAAAATACAACCCCTTAACAGAGATGTACAAGAACTGTTGGTGTCTTCATAATAATACAATCATCAGGTCAAAGGTATAGGCCCTGACAGACTGATCTTCCATAACTGTCTGGGAAAGATGGGAAACAAAAGAAAAAAAGGTTCATCTATTCATGATTCTGGCAGCATCTCATATAGGGAGATAAAGATGAGGGAAGAGTCAGCTTTTAAAGGAAAGAGGATAACTTCTGGTTTTGGTCTGGAACAGGTAACTCAAGAATACTTTCCTGTCTCTACTAAATACAAGTGATATTATTTTGTATCCAAGACAAATCAAAATCAAAGAGAAATATGATGAAGCATTTTGGAGATGTGAAGTTCACTGTACCATAAGAACAGCGAGCACACTGAAGTACTTGTTGGCACTCTGTGACCTCAGATTAAACTCTATTCAAGACCAGGGTATTAAAGATAAGAATCAATTAAGGTCATTAGCTTGTGCTGGAGTATATACTATTTCCTTAAATAAACTTACATATAGTGAAAAGAAGGTGCTCTTCTGAAGTACTTTTCTGTTTCTTGTCCCAGTTTATGCCAGGCATTACTAGGTAGGTAGCCACCTGAAACACCCTCAGAATCACCATAGTTTTCTTCTACTTCAATGCGATTTATACCCATGAAGGTTAGCTACAAAATAATAATAATAATAAAAAAAGAAAGTTGCAATGAAAATTCACTTAGAGAAAGGTCAGAAGATGTAACAGTAAATATTGCATTTTGGTGTTTGTCTTGCTAAATTAGTATTTAATATCACTGTATAAAAACCTTGACTTTCCTGAAGATACAGTGAAAACAGAAAAACACTCACATACAGACTTGTTGTGTTCAACAAACATCAGCAATGGAAAAAAAAAAAAAAAAAAAAAAAAAGACTGTCTAATTTGGATGGAACAAGAGTGTGAAGATTTTTCTTCAAAACAGAGTATTCATTCTTGTTGGACCATATCAAGAAGGCAACAAGAGATGTTCGCTCCTTTTTTAATTGTATGATGGTTTTTATCTCAGAACAAAATGTTGCATTACCTGTGGTCTTTCCAGTTATTAAATCTGTCATTTTTCTGTAGATTCTTTAAGCCTTCTGGTTAAGCAAGGAAAAAATTCTTTCTGTGTACACCAAATTCTAACAGGGAAGATTTTGTGATGCGAAAAAGAAAAAGCTGGAATGACATTATGTGTATTGTGTTGAATTTACATAAAAATTGGAACTGGCAAGAGATAAGAAATTAGACTATTTTAAAAAGTTATATAATCTCTGAAAACGTTGGTCAGGTAATTTTTTTTGCTGAAATCTCAGTGCATACAAAATTGCTAAGTCCTTTAAAATGTGGGAATTCAATATAAAGATAAAGATTTTCAGTGTAGTTTTTACATGTTGCTATGCAAGCAAAAAAGTGTTAGAGCACAGACAGGTTTTGTGTTGTTATTTTTAGCATCTCATGAAAGATTTGTCCCAGCTCAGACTGAAAGAAACCAGTGGAAACAATCTTCATGATAAACCTGGAGCAAAGTTTTAAAAGTTATTTTACAAAGGAAGTAGCAGAGTAGATAGTGACTACTAGAACTACATCTTCATGTCATGAGATGGTCACCGAATTTTCTTTTTCACAATTGTGAATGTTGTGTCTCCTCTAACCAGAGCAGCACCTAGTGGCTGAAAAAATACCCAGCTCTGGAAATAGAGCAGGGTCTCGATGCTTGGTGAGCAGGAGACAGTGACTTTCTGATCATTCACAGAATAGCAATGACTGTATGATTACCGTAGCTCGGTTAAATGCTACAGTAACTTACATAATATTTTCTGATTAAATATCTTAAATGTTTTTGATTGCAAACACCAAAATAAGTCTCACAGAATCTTCAGCTTAAAATCTTCAAGCATGTTGGGACAAACCCAGTACAGATGATAAGCACTTTGAAGTCAGTCACATTGAGCATCTGCAACTTTTTTTTTATATATGCTTCAGGATTTATACCTATGCTGTGTTTAAAAATAAAATGGTATTAGGTTTGAAAAGTGGTGTTTACATATTATTTCATGTTTATATGCTGCCTTTGACCTTTGTAAAATAAACATGTAAAAGCTATGTTTATAGCTGAAACCAGCATTCACTTTTGATCCTGAAATACCTTCCTTCTCTCATTCATTTAAGATGACATTAAATATCTAGGTGTTTATCTGTTTAAATATTTTGCTTGTCTACTTTAAAATGGAACATTTTGTAAGCTGTTGTGTGTCATTTCTGCATAAGGATGAAGTCACTATGTATCTTCCACAAACTGTGGGTGTGTTAGAAAATGTCTTTCTGTCACTTGCTTATTTTATTTGGTATGATGGAGTTTTGCCTGCTTGAGATTGTAGAGAATCCTGCAGATTTTAATGTAATAACTTAAAAGAGTAAAAAGCAATACCATTTCAGGTTTTAGTCTTTCTAATGCTTTTAGCAAGATAGAGGGCTAAAAATAGTTTTTATTTTTCAAACTCAGAAAAGTCATTCTGAACTCTTAAACCTGGTGTTGACTGTCACAACGGCAGCTGATGAGTTTTGAATGAAGTTAAACATTCACATGATCAAGTTGGAACTGAAGAATCTTCCTCTCAATTTATTCCAGTTGTGTATATACAAACATAGGTGTCAGTGATTTTGCAAATTTGGCCAGCTACATGTGAAAAATCAGAATCAAGACAGGATTTGGGGGCTGCATTAGATTCCATTTGAAATTAATTTGCTAATAGTGTAGTCTACTATATTGATTACCAATAAGGAAAAAATTAGCATATCTGTATTTATTTCCTTTCAGACCAACTTTGATTTGTTAAAGGCTCTTTGACATTGACTCTCATTCTGAAGGTTTGCCCAATTAGATTTCTGCGTGGTGTAAAGCAGTAACCACTTATTTACATTTTTTTTGAGGGGAATTTACATTCTGAGTAGTGGAATGATAGCTTTTGATTTAAACTTGATTAACACTAACTGTAGTGAGGAGACAGTGCTCTGTCTGGAAAATAAGGGTTGCTCATCTTGCTTCCTTGCACATGCAAGATCCTTTGTACTTTGGGCCTCCTAAGATAAGAACAGGAGAGGGGATGTTGAGACACCAAAACGCAGAATAATTAGTGATTGTCTTGTGAGCCTTAGCTCATCTTGCATGGCCTGTAGATAAGAACTCGTTGTTAACAAGAGGAGCTATGAGAAATAGGCCGGACCATACCAGTTCTGCAATTAGAAGCCTGTGACACGTCAGCATTTTGAATCACAGGTGAAAAGTACACTGTGAGGAAGACTGTGAGCCTTCTTCCTGAAGACCCCAGCCCACGACCACCAGGCAGCAGTGCGCAGGTGCCAGTGGGAGGAGGCCTGTAATAATGAGTTCCCAGAACTGATTACAATAATCCAACCCCGTATAATGAATATGTAGCCAACTCTCTTGAATATGCGTGATTTAGTGTAATAAATACCTGCTCACAGGACACCTTGGTGTGCAAGTTGGGAGAAATGATCCCCCTTGTACCGGGTGCCATAATAAACATACCTGCTTTATAACCTTTCACGAGTTGTAGAGTTTGTTTCCGCACTTCACCACTAACATTGCTCACATTTATGCAAATAGAGCTAAACACAGATGTGTAATTTTTATGCCACTTAGTCTGGTCAGGTGAGGTTAGTTAATGAAAAGCTATTTAACTCATAAAGGAATTGGATATTTAAAAAAAAAAAAAAAAAAACAAAAAAAACAACAATATTCCATACTGTTATGGTACTGATTACAACATAGGAAGGTGCTAAAGAGTAACAAAGTTTTGACTATCCAGAATTCTTGGGGTAAACAGAGAGAAGGCAACAAACCTCCTGTATAAATGAATGGGAGATGGTATTTTTAATGACTGGTGACTAGCCAGCTTTGTATTACTCTTCATTCTGAGGAGAGGTCTGGTAATCATTGTAAAAGCCTGAGAATATGGAATAGGTGTAGTTGTCAGTTTTGATTGTAAGCAGAGGAAAGCTAAAGTACAGTATCTGCTTACTAGAACTGTGGGAGAGGCTTGGACCTTCTGAGTAGTTTTGTACAGTGTTTTGTCACGAGACTTTGCCTCAAATTTAGCTTTTGAGAATCTTTGCATGGAGAAATTGCCTAGAAAAATCGAAATGTTGAGAATATTTATCCATGGGAAAGCAAGTATTCTGGATATTTGGATTTGAAGTTAAATCTGGTCTGTGCTGTTTGTCAAATTTTAGACATGCAGGAACTAAGGCAGATAATTGGTTTGTTCATTGTTACATGTATTGGTAGAGAAATCTATCTCTTTGTGTGAGTGGGACTCAAACCTATAAATGGCGAATACTGTCAGCAATATTTTTACATGCCATTTGTGTGAAGTCTGGTCACATCAGTCTGTATAGGTGCAGCAGGTTTGCAGCATTTATGTTCTCCCTTTGAGGGGGTTGATTTGTGATTGAAGAGTTTTCATTTTGTTTGTTAGCGTATTCTCCCATAGCTGATAATGGGTTGATAAAGTCAGTTTAGTTACATGTAGCATATTTTTCAGATGTATTATGATTACTATGAATAGAAAACCAGGTAAAACTACAGTGTTAAACAGAAGTGCATTAAAACAATATTGCTGGCTTTTAAGATTTAAATGTTAGGTTGTGCATCCAAAAAGTCTGTGTCCATGGCTTTATTACAGTTCAGAGACAAAAGTAGAACAGGATATAGTTTAACAAAAAAAAAAAAAAAAATCTCTATTCCTTGCACACCACCTCCTGCACAGTGTCCAGCAGCAGAAATTGGCTTCAGTGCTCTTACACAAGACTGGAAATGGTGCCACCTTAATGAACATATGATTCATTTGCTATTTCCTAGAGATAGTTCCACTGTACACTGCTCACCAGCCCAATTCCATAGGGTAAAGCCATGCTCCATTTTGAACTGAAGTATTAAATGTCAGGAGATTGCAGATTTTCAGTGGAGGGAGTCTCCCTGATCTGAAGCCTGCTGTTCCAGCTATGCCTGCTGAGGCTCAAAACTTGAAAAGGTCCTGAGTAGCCCTGAGGGAGGCTAAGCAAAAGTCAGAAGAAGAAATGTAATAATGGTTCTGTTTGCAAGGAGTTTACAGTCTGCATATCTGCGTGAAGGGGATATAGTTGAAGGCTTTGTTGGTCTCTGTATGTCAGTTTGACTGAACAAATTCCTGTAAATATATGAAAAACCTTGGAAAGCCTTTGCTAAACCTGATCCTCCTATGACCTCTCTTGCTAGCTGCTTAATGTATGACTGCTGCTATCTCTGCAGCTTGGCTGGTAATCCACATATCCCTGCCGTAAAGGAAACAGGCAAATATTGGCGTCTGGAGGCATTAAGTGGATTTTGTAGCAATCAGCAGTGATTTTCAGCTTGATTAAACAATTTCTGTATTTAAGCAACTTGTGCTGTACAATTTTGATCCTATGTAATTCATGTAGTTTAAGAAAAATTCTATACATGAGATCATGACTGGTAGTGCAACACTGCACACCCTTCAGTGTTGATTAAACTGTGGAATTATATGCAACATGGATTTTGAGTATGATTTGAAGTTTCAGATACTTCCAGGGGTCAGATGTCTTACTCAAGTAAAATCAAGTTGATTACTTTTGAATTTTGAAGCAGTGCTCTTACCATGAAAAGTAATTGCTGTGTCCCTGCATTTTCAATAGCTGCTGTTAGGTTTCCTGACAGTTTAACATCTATAATGTATGTGAATAAAAAAAAAGTCAGGAGTTTTCTCACATTCTTTATACTGGTTGTGTTCTGCTTTGTTTTAGCAAAGTCACTTGATCTATCCCTGTTTCCAGTCTGTAATGAGAATTAGTACTTCCATTCTCCAACCTTCTATTTTATTTTATTATTCGCTGTGTATAGGCTTAGAACTGTGTAATGAAGTCTTTGATCTTAATGTTAACTAATCTAGTACTAGAAACAAAATAGTACTTGGATCTCAGTGCTTTAAGCTTCTAAAATGGCAGTGGAAATTTTAGCATGAGCTAAAAATATTACTTTTTTTATTACTGTTCCTATGGGAAAAAGTGTGAGTGTTCAAAAACATCTACATTATTGTACCTATAAACAGAATGGTGTCTTGAAGGCTGACAGAAAATGTTGTTCTTAGGTCTTGCAAGCATATTGTACAGATAGATGTTCCTGTTGTCCATGATGATAGTACCAGCAGTTGGTTCTAATAGTCAAAACAGTGCTACAGGTACTGAAAACTTGTCTGCAAAATATAAAACAGGTAATGAAGTTATTTATAGTGGATACTTCCCATAGTTGGAGGGGGTCTGCACCAGCAGACTTCTGACTGAATATTGGTGCTCTATCTCTTATAAATAAAGTAGGTTATAATTGGTGTGATAACGAGATGTTAACAGTCTCTCTGCTATCCTAACATTGACATGTCAATCATTTGGAGTGTGCAAGAGGGGTGTATATGATTTTTAAGGTGTGTGGGACTTGTTTGTGTTACTTGCTCCTTCTGGACTCTCTGTTACAGATGTTAATAAGTGCATCAGTAATATCAAAAATGGTTTAGAATAAGAACATTCTTGGAAATTTTGCTGATAGCTATTCAGAAGGTTTCTAATTTTAAGAAAGGAGCATTAATGTATTAGAGGAGCAATGTAAAAATTGAGCCTACACAGTTGATTTTGCCCTTATAGGGCAGTTTGCAAGGTTAAATTAGTGTGCAGCAGACTCTGTGAGCCATCTGTTGGATTACACTTTCACAACTTATTAAGAGTTTAGAAATGTCCAGTAAAATGCACAAGTTCTTAAACTATTTTTACCAACTAAAGATAGTAAAACCTGATTTAACCTGTGATGTTTGTTCAACTGTAAATGGGCAAACAAATACCACTGTGCTAGGATAATATTTTCATTACTTGCTGAATAGACAACATTACTGGGGCTTTGTGCATAACTAGTGATGAAGCTTCTAGACTGCCCTCCTTCTGAGTGTTTACATGGCATAATGAAATGTTGCGTATCAATAACAAAGTTGGATCTAACTGAGAGCTGAGATATTAAGAGTAATACTACCATATTTACATACTTTAAATACAATAGTTTCTTGACCATTAAATTTTGTGTTTAGGCATGTGAAAGCCATAAAACTGTTTTCTCTGTATTCCATTTGATAAGACTTGAAACATAATTTTTCCTTGAATTGGCCAGCTTTTGGGAGATTTTAGTGACTCAATGTTTTGGGGTCTATAAGGGTGGTTTGATAATACTTTGATGGTTGCCAATAGGATGATTCATGCAGGCCTGCTGTGGGAACTCATGGGATGGGTACAGAGCTGCAAAGGAAAGTTTCTATTATGGAGAGCTGCAAGAGTTGACAAGGAAGTTTCTGTTCCTCTATCCAAGGGACTAGCTCTTATCAGAGGAGAGTTGGCAAGACCGCACTGTCCTTGAACAGGACAGTAGAATTCATTGCCAAGGATGAGGCAGCTGAAGATGAGGAAGGCCTAGTTGGGTAGGGGGGCACGCGACCCCCCCATACTGGGGGTGCACAGCCGCAGAAAGACCAGAGACCAAAACTGCTGGGCAGGGTTGCTGCCTTGAGCCACTGCCTCCTGGCATGTACTGGCTATGCGTGCCAGGAGGCAGGGGCTCTATAAAAGCTGGACTCGGGGGTGGAGAGCTGAGCTGCACGCATCCTGCCATTGAGATCGTGTTGTCTCTGCAGGGATGCCTGCTAAGCATGCGTACCGACCAGCTCCCCTGCACCCACGGACCATACATCTGTCTGGTCTGTATCTTAGGGTAAGCAACGCTGCTTTGCTTTCTTCATAGGAATAATAGTTTTGCCTGCTTTGTAGGAATACTAGTGGTATGGAACACATACAATAAACAAGCCATGATAATTTCGTGTGGTGGTTGAATACACGGATCATCGACACTCTACTAGAGGGTCTCAAGATTATGTCTCGGAAATCAAGGAGAAAAATCTATTATTTAATGCACATACAGTATCTTGAATAATGCTCTTTTTTAGCAGAATTTGAAATACCTGTATAAATTGTAGTCTTGCTGCCATGTTTACAGGTAAATCTTACAAAGGCATACTCCATTCTCTCTTCAACTGAAGTAAATTTTGAGTCTGTCTCCATCTGTGTTCTTCACACACCTGTAGAAGTCCACTCAGCTATAATTTAATTGGAAAAAAAAATCTATTGTAACTAATAGTTACATTGTAATCAATTTAACTATTGGAAAATCACCTTTTGTTCATTTTTGTCTGTAATAGCTGTGTTGAGGAAGGAAAAGTGACTAATCGAAGTTAAAAGCTGCTTAAGAATGAAGCAATATAAAAGCTCATCAACAGCAGAATTCAGTGATAGACCCTGGGGCTATTTCCAAGCTATTGGAACTGCCTGTGGAGACGGCCAAGTGGCAAGATCTAGAAAAATATCTTTCACAGTTTGATGTGAAGTCTTGTGTTTTTCTGGCCTCACTGCTTGCTTTAAGGAGATATTGCATAGCTATCAAAAGGCAATAAACAGTATATTTAGTGTGAAATATTAACCAAATAAATATATATAGTAACAACACTAACAATCAAGTAATAATGCTACTATAATGTGTTCATTTCTCCATGCTAGTTTTTAGTAGATGTTTGAATTTTAAACATAAATGGAAGTGAGCCTTTTTTCCCCATCAGTCTAAGATGGAAAAAAACCCTGCTTATTACGTATCAGGGGTTTATTATGAAGTATTCGCAGACTGAAAAATTATTAAAAATAAAAATCCAAAACTTAACATCCTGAAGCACTAACCTGAGATCATAGAACACCGATGATAGATAAAAACAACATGCTTCTGTTTATTATGAAGGAAGCAATTCAAATTCCTTTCATGCAGTGAAGAAAACTGAGTCATATTTTTTTAATGCATTCTAAAGGAAAGCACTGTATGCTTACGTATTGTAAACACCCATGTTTAGAACAGTTACTTTAACAGCCCCCAAAGTAATCAGATTGTGTAGTGTACTGTACTAAATGGGATACAGATACAAGAAAATAGTCTCTGCTTTGCCCTTAATGAAATACTTCCAGTCTCATTTTAAGATATTACAAAGTGAGTTTAATAAGCTACAGAAGGGCATTAATGTTAAATGAAATGTATATACAGTAACAATGTCATACAGATTAGCTACACGTGTAACTTTGTACAAGAGCTCATTGCAAAACACCAGACTTCTACCGCTCTCCTTCCTTTGCTATACCTTAGTAAGCTTCCAAAATGCTGTCAGAATGTAAATAGGATAGAATGTGGCCCAAGAGAATTTAAGTCCTGAACTGTGTGGTATGAACAGTGGCTAGAATGAAAGCAGAAATGAACATTCAGTTTTATATAAAAGTTTTTAACAAAAGCAGAAGTTTCATAACAGACATTAAAGTGCTGATAAGGTTCATTAATATTTTCACTCAAAATACTGTGCAAGCACCATTTAGAGAAGCAGGCATGTTGATTATGAACTTCCAAAGAATCAATTTAGATTACCACATTTTTTAAGGAAAGTACTAAGTTCTAAAGAGAATCTGTCAAGTCAGGTGTTCTTACTTCTATGCTTCTGTGTGATGAGGATACCTGGACTGGTGTGTGCTGCTTGGGGAATGTATTTTGTCTGTGTTCCTGACTAAACCCTTATTAGTTTGAGAAGTGTTCTTCTTGGGCATACTTGATCTTTTTTCTTCTTACTGAAAGTAAATACACATGTGAAAGGGCTAATATTTAATATGGTAATAAACCCATTGTTTACTAAGTCTACTTCAGTACACACTATGGAACAGAAACTCTATGCAAACATAGAAAGTGAAGTTAAACTCCATTCAAATGTAGAAAAGAATTATGTACGTAACTTTTTTTCTGTGTCTGTGTACAGATTAGACAAGAGGTTAGCCAAGGCACTAGAACAGGCTGCCCAGGGAGGTGGTGGAGTCATCATCCCTGGAGACGTTTAAAAAACGAGTGGATGTAGCACTTCAGGCTATGGTCTAATGCATAGATAGATGTTAGGATGGAGGTTGGACTCGATGATCCTAGAGGTCCTTTCTAACCCTAATGATTCTATGATTTTAAGGAACTCTGGAAATAAGTTTGAGGAGAGTGATCCTGTCTTGCTGAAATTATGATAGGCATCTAGAAATTTCGCTTGATAATGGCAAAAGTACATGTGGTATCTTCACTTGGATAGGATCCACAGTCCTCAAAGGGACAAAGTATGTACAAATTTGAGTTTTTTACAAGTATAGAGGGCCTACAACTAAATGTAATCATGCTGTTTAGGGCCCTTTCATTGTTCCTGAGAGTCAAGCCTCTGCCTGGGTGTGAACTATGCAATTTAACATTTCCATTGAACAATGAGTCTGCACAGCATACCTTGACTTATATTGATATCTCGCTGTTCTGAATCTCATTAAATCAGTATGTTTTAGTTAGCTTAATGGATTACTATTTACTGGTTTAAATAAATGTCATGCAATGCAATCTCTGCTCCCTTATATGCTGGGTGCTGGACAAACAGCCTTGCTCTCTCTTTGAGACAGCTACCCTGAGGATAGATACAGCATTATCTCTTGCTGTAAGAACCCACTAATCAGTCATTGAACCTTCTCTCTTTTAAAGGTTTCTAAAGATAGCACATGGCTTTTACCTTTGAGTTTTAAGCAATGTTTAAAAATTGGCACAGTGAGATTGGATTTAATTGTTCAATTGTTAAATTCTTTTGAAGGTCCATAATAGAAACTGGTAGCATTCCTGTGGCTGCTCATTTTCTAAATATAAAAAGCTCCAGAATCTTTGCTACTTGTGTAGCGCGGTGACTTTGATGGAAACATTCTTTTATCACCCTGTTGAGGTTACATCAAAGCCAGTGGGGACATCAGTCTTACAGTATCCACAATCAGCTGAACTTAAAGGCAGAGTTACCTATATAAATTAGAGCAAAAATGAAACAAAACATGTTCAATTGTATTTGTATTACTGATTGATGGAGTCATCTTTTCTGTCATAAGCATAAATTACAGTGAGACCTTGTACAGAGCAGGCTATACAATCCAACAGTGTCAGTCTACTAATTTTCTTTTTTTTTTTTAGTTCTTGGATAGTTCTCAGAAAAATTCTGCAATATAATAGAAACAAAATGTACTCTATGTGCCAGTAAAACCCTGAATGTAAACCACAGATGATAATTTGGCAATGAAACTGCTTCATGCAGGTGATTTGAACTGAAACTTTGCAATGTGTGGACAGTGACAGCTCTCAGATTATTTGTGCCATATAATTTTGCCTGAATGTCCCAAAAATGCAGAACTCTCTATGTTCTTCCAGCCTCTGCTTTGCTTTTTCTTTGCTTTCTCAGCTGAGTTTTGCTTTTGATTTAAAGAAAATTGAGACTATGGACTTATGTCTTTAAGTTTTAAAATATTTTATAGCCCCATAAACCCACATTTTCTGAGCAGAATGACAACAATTTTATCTAGGTTTGGCGTAACAGTAGAAAGTTAGCACAGCCTTCCAGCTTGCAGTTTCAACAAATACCCATTTTAGTAGTTCAGCTTTAGGATACTTTTAAAAGCCTGTTTGAGGGAGTAGCTACCAGTATTTTAATCTAATTTTTAATTTAGTTGAAAATTCTAGCCACACTTGCTATTTATATACCTACTTTATCCTCAGGTCCTCCTTGAAGGTTTTAACATGGGAGGGGGGTGGGGGGATGGATGTTACTAATATACTTTTTCATAATCAGAATCTCCTGTTGTGTTTTAGTATTCATAATCAATGCAAGATCCTCGCCCTTTCCAAATCTCTCATATCATTTTGTGTGTTTTCTGTACTGCTGTGTTATGAATATTGAAATATGACAAAACATAAAAGAAAAACAATGAACATGCTTTAAATGACATTGTCGTAAGGGAAGATAAGCTTGAAGAATAGGAACACAACTAATCAAGGATATGCTCTGCTCTGCAGTGGTGGTTGAATGTGAGAAAGTATATTTGAATTACTGAATTTTTTTGCATCGCTGTTTTATTATGTGCTACGTACAGTGTATTTCCAGCTACTTCAATTTACCATTCCTGCTATCCTGGCCTACTTCTGAATCTTTGTTGCTAGCTGTATGTGAACAGGCAGTAGTGGATGACATGGATCTCTGTAATCGTACCCTGCACAGATGAAGAGACTTGGCTACATTCAGAAAAAATGGTTTAACCAAAGATTGATTGCAGTCCTTTATACAAAAAAAGCAGAGAACAATTGACAGCTTGCTATGCTGGATGTGCTTGGTGTTTAAGATACTTGGTTCCACAGTTCTCAGCTTCTGATAAGCCTTTACAAAAGAATCTGCAGAATTTATATTTAAGAATAAAATACAAAAGCATACACTGTAAATTCTGTAGGTTAAACAAAAAGGTTTATTCAAATCACATGAAATATTCTTAAGGAACAATACATGAACTTACTTGAATAAAAACCCAAACAACACACAAAAAAACCCAAAACCACACATACACACACACAAAAAAAAACCACAGTGAAAATTATAGCTGTGATAGCAACTGCTATTATCACAAAAGGAAAACTGAGCTATTTTGACTAGAATAAAGACTTGAAACTGTGCAAAAAATTCTCAGCATGCAATGGAAGGCTCACAATGCAGTTCATCCATACTATTAGAAAAAAGGCTCTAGTCTGCTGGTGGGAGTTGTATCAAAGAAAGTCATTGGGTTCTGTAAGATCTGTAGATAAGGGGGAAGAGTCAGATAGTAGTCTTTGTAGTTAGAGTTGATGTGGGAATGCATACAATAGCTTTAATCATTGCTAAGGTTATAGGAGTAGCAAACAATTTTATTACAGCTTTTACAACATTAGCATTTATAAATCAGATTTTGAATGTAATGCTTTTTGAAAGTAAAATAAATTTATTCAAATCTTAAAGTCTTTCTGTTGTAAAGCAAAAAAAAAAAAAAAAAAAAATCCCAAAATAAATGCATGAAAGTCATGAAACTTAGGATTTGATGATTTCATAGCAAAGCTGACCATAATGCTGCGCTATTTTTTTAAATTTCTTTCAATGATTAATGGAAAATTTCTTTTAAAAAGAGGAAAAGAAAGAAGCAGTCTATTTTTAGTTTATAAATCCTTCAAATGTTTATTAAATTTTATTTTTTGAAAAATACGTCCTTTAATGTAGTGCATTTGTCACACTTCAATAACAGTAAAGCAGGGATGTTTAGCTGAAACAAAAAATAATTCAGTTTGATACTGTGCACCTTAGTTTTGAATGAAAGGAGGAGAACTCGCATTTCTCCTCTTCTTGAACAACTTGGTTTATAGGAACCGCAATACAAATTTCTTTTGAGGACTGGATGTGGTCGTTTATGTGCTAGCCTCAGCAAATACTAAGTATGTTGTAACAGAATAATCAGACAAAAGAACCTTTGTGTTGTTTTATAGCAAGGCTTTGTCAAATGTACTCATAGGTAGAATCCTTGCTTTTTCTAAATGCTGCTGTTCCAGTTTTGTAGCAGTTATTGAATGACTAACACATTGTGATAAATTGTAATACTTACTAAGAATGACAAGTAGCTTTTAGGTCTGCATACAAAACTGTATTGATATTTTATTTTTTCCCTTCCCTTGACAAAACAAAATGTCAATAGAAATAAATGCAAACCCCAGATTTTGTTCTATGAAAAAGTAGTTAAATCTATTTTCTTCTCCTGTTTCTTTATTCTGAATTGAACAAGGAGCAAAAGTAATTTGTCAGCTGTGAAATGAACCTTCAAGCTATAGAGAAAATGACTCTGGGACGAAGTAATAGAGATCTGCAAATATGAGAGTAAAATGAAGAGGATGGGTAGGAAGTGGTCAGTGTCTAATATGATGGCATGCAAAAGATGAAGCTAACTGAGCTAAGGCTAATGGTTCATATGCAGTAAATCTGTAGAACTTACTGTGACTGCTTTACATCGTTTTAAAGGTAGACTGGACAAGTTCATGAGGAGGAAATCTATAGAGGATTACTAAGTATTTGGAAACTAGTCCAGGAATTACATAATATGGCATTTAAAGAATTAAATTCTGTCTGTGTCATTAATGGAAATGTTAAAATAATATTGATCCTAGATAAAGACTTGCAGGTTTTTGGTTTGGGTTTGTGGTTTGTTGGTTTTTTTGTTTGTTTGTTTGTTTTCTATGGGAGAAGTAGATGAATTAGAAGTATGGTTCTGCCTGTCCATTTAGGCTGTAGGAGTTTGAGTCCAGGGTTGTGTTGGAGGCAAAGGAGGAATCAGGTCAAGCTAGTATACAAGTCCAAAAGAAAACAGCTGTCAGTGAAGACAACTAGTTTAAGCCTTTGCTTAAATTATTCTGCAGTGATGAGTGGAGAGAACCCACAGACATGATGCAACTAATAAATATTTGCTTTCATTCAGAGTCCTTATTTTATCTTGTTGCTACAAGATAATTAGTTGCCAAAAATAAAAACATAAATTATTTAATGATTTCAAAATGGTTGGACTCTTAGACATTTAGATATCAGCTAATTGTTTTTTGTAGCCACTTCTTATGTAGTGAAAGAAACTTGCTCTTAACAACCTAAGAACGCTTTTCCAGTCCTTAACCCAAAAAGTAAACTCAAAATCAAAAGAAACAAATGTAAAGCCATGTAGGGTGGTCTTTTTTTGAGATGAGACACAGACCTCATAAGCTCTGTTCATCTTAATAGATACGAAGTGTGAAGGTAAAAAATAGGTTTTAGTGTCATCATTATCTTGTTACTGATCTTCACAGTGGATTTGTCAGAAAAATAGATCTCTCTACCCTTGAAAACATGACCACATTGTACTTAACTAGTATTCCCTATTTTCTACCCCTAATGCAGCTATGGTAATCTTCAGCTGTATTGCTCAATTTCTCTTCCATTTCTAAAAAGAAAGCAGTGTCCCTCTGATTCTTATCTGCATGTATTGAATAATTATTACTGTTTTGCAAAAATAGATCTAGACACTTTATACCACAGTATCCCTAAGCGAAAGAAAAAACCCCTCTATTTACCTCCTGTAGTTAATGAATTAACAGTAGTATTGTTTATTTCCTTTACCAGCATCTTTATGTCTTGTTCAAAAATATGCTTTCCAACGTGTGCATTAACTCCTGGTAGGGGATCATCCAAAAAATAAATACCTCAGTTAACATAAACAACATGCACAAAGATGATCCTTTGTTTCTGACCACCAGAAAGGCAGAAACCTCCTTCCTCTATCTCAGATCTGCTATATTAAATAGAGAACAGACACTCTTGGGTTTTTTGGTTTTTTTTAGAAGATAGTTCTGAATTAATAAGTACAATTGATCCATGATTTACATTGATTATAAGGCTGTGTTCTTAATCAGAAGAGAATTTCCTTACCTAATCTAGTTTTAGCCTGCCATGGAGCCAAAACATCAAATCACACACAAATTTTGTGAGGCTTGTTTCTGTGCCTCTAGTCTTCTTTATGTTAGTGTTTCAGTTGCTGGTTTTCACATGTGCATTAAAGAACACTGTTGCCTGTCTCCCAATCTTTGATAGTTTTGTTAATATTATGGTTATGAGAAAGTATTCCCTCAGAGAGATAGGCATAACCTGACAGACATGCCTCTGAAACATGAGGGAATTTGTAGCAAATTTAGACTTCATTTTCATATCTTTCATTACTACAGCTTTCCCATCATTTAAAAAGTCATTGAAATGAAAATTCTTAACAGAACAAGACATAGTGAATTCTGGGAAAAGGGAGTGTGGCTGTCTAAAGCTACCAAAGGACTATCTTAACAGGAGGAAAAAATAGCCCAAAAGTTAGTATCAGTGAATAACATCTATTATAAACTGGCATAGAGATATCTACACTTGAAGTTTGGAAGTGGGTCACTCTCATTTCAAGATTTTTTGAAAGATAATAAAATCTTAAGGGAAACAAAGTAACTGTAACAGGGTACTCTGATTGCATCACTTCTGTGACTGATCACATTAGCATTTGCTCTGATTATTAGGAACACCTATATAATTTGAAATCCATGCTTCAGGAGTAGTTGAATTATTTTAATCAGTTACATTATAATTTTCTACTGTAAATGTCTTCATCTGCATTTTGGGTCCTAAATGCAGATCAGGGCTTAGTCACTCTAAAAAAGAAAATTACTATCTTCAAAACATTCTCAAATGTTTATTCTTACATGCATGATCAGAAAAAAAAGATTACAAAATGCTGTAGTTAATTTACCATTTGGAAATAACAGACTTAAACATTCAGTAACAGATGCTTAGCAGTTACACTATAGCTTCATTCACTTGAGTTTACCCCTGCTGAGCCACTAGCCCTTGTTAATGGACTATATATGGCTTGCAGACAGTAACCACATTGAAACGGCAGAAGAGAATACCATTGTTCTGAGTCTGCTAATGAGAGTTTCATGTTATGAAGACACTCAGTGAACTGCTCCATATTTCATTATTTTACCATCTTTATTTCTTAATCTGATAGGGTCTGATATAACTTTTTTGATAAGAAAAATATGGTAAAACTTGCAGCTCTCTAGATGTAGTATTACCATCAATAGGCATAGATGCTGGGGTTTATTTGGGGTTTTTAGGGGCAAGCCTGCAAATATAAGGAAAATATTTCACAATAATGATGTGTACTTAGGAGAACACACGCATATGCACTTAAGGCATGTTGAATCCTAAGGCCTACTAACATGGCAAGATACCTGACAAGGTAGTGTCATGTCTGAAATAGGCTTTCCTACAATTGAACATGTGCTGATGTGCAGAAATCCTGGGATGCAAATGGAGTGACTATGTGTAAAGCCTTTTGTTCTGGCTAACAGTTCTTAAGGTTAATTGTATCAATAAACTTGCTCTAGGAAGATTGCTCCTACAGTGCAGCTTTAGGTTTTCTTCACTTAATTATAACCATTTTAAAATCTAGTCTTTCTCATTTATTCTTTCTCCCTTTTTCTTAAATGGCAGTATAATTGCTTATATTCCAGTATGAATGTAATACTTCAGTCATATCTCCATGAGGAAGAATTTCCATACCTGGCTCCAGGCTACATACATTGACTACATAATTGCACCTGAGAGTAAGAGTTCACTGTTTCTTATTTTATATGGTCTGAATAAAATCTCATACATTTTTATTAATTGTGGCATCTGTGCTCCGAAACGGTGCTTTGAACCGTATAGATATATGTCTAAAATTCAGTCCTTCATCTAGCTCTCGTGTTTTGTCTCTGTAAAATAGCAGCTGTTTCATTATGTGAAACCTGTGATATTCTCTTTAGTTCTTATATGATATTTTTGTTATGAGAAGAAATAAATTGCTCTACTTTCCAGCTTACATTTTAGACAGGAAGCACCGGATCTCTTTGAAATTTTGAGTCCTTACAAACCAACAAGTTATGCACTTGACATAAGATTTTATCGAGGATATACAGTGAAAAGAATTTTCTCATGTAATACGGCCAATTTGCTTGAACAGTCAGGGTACAAATTTACCATGTTGATTATTTGCTTGTTCCATCGCATTTTCACAGACATTGCTACCTTTGCTCATTATCTTAAGCCAATATGGGTATGGTGGCCCATTCTACAAATTCTTCTTTATTTTGTTGTATGTAACATGCTCAATTTTTATTGCAAGGCAAATCGCTCTCCTCTACTCTCTGTCATATTTTTAACTTTTGAAGTACATGTATATGAATATTCTGTTCTCTCTCTGTATATACTAACTCTGCTTTATGAATTAATAACTTTAAATTGAGAAAAGTGTTACTACCATCCATTTCTGTGTGTTCTTCATTATATATTGTTCTTTAGCATTCCACTGACTATTTGTCACTCCATCCTATTTCAGTGTAAGTGTTCACATTCACAAATAAATACAAATTAATACAGGCTGAACTCAGGACCAAAATTTTGAAGCATTGTATTTACTCTTGAAGAACCATACAATTCAGTACTTGCTATCTTCCTATAATTTACAAGAGGTCAACAAGACTGAGTTACTTGTCAGTTGGAATCTCTCAATGTTTCAAGATTAATGCTTATTAGTGAAATTTGTGTGAGTTTAGAAAGCTGTGTGAAAAGGTATTGGGAGAGTAAGGGAATAAATTATGATAAAAGATTGAATTAAATACACATGCCTTAGTTAAAAAAAAACTATGTTATTCATAAAGGTCTACAGATACTTAACAGATGTAAACAGCAAGGAGAGTATGAGTGGAATTATTAAGGGCTGTTGGTCATCTCACTAAAATAAGTGAATTGTGGGGTTTTTGTTTGGTTGTTTTGTTTTGGTTGGTTGGGTTTTTTTTAAATGTTACCTGAAAATCAGAGGAAAATTATTGATATAAAAAGAATTAAATCTTTGGGCCAGAACATGTAGATATTATCATGCTCTGAGATAAGGATCACAAAATGAGAATGTCTCCAAAGAGTCGTGGCAGTTTGAGACAATTATCACTTTTCTATCTTGTTACCACTTTTCTACTTGTTTTTAAGACAGAGTTTTTATTTTAAAATGGTTGGAATTATGAGTAAAATGTTCCAAGCACATAAACTAATTAGAATTGTGTGGAAATCAATACTAGACAAGATGTTAGGAAAAAATGCTTTGGGAAAGCATTAGCATAAATAAGTTTGGTGTTTGGGTTTTATTCTCTCTCCCTTTTTCCTCTTCTCCTTTTTATCCCCCACCCCCGGAGTGAAACTGTAGTACCTGAATCTCTAGATCTGTTAATATTGGCTTTTCATGTACTAGGAGATTCTCTCCTACTGATGCAGAGGGCTTAAGTTCCTCTTGAGATGCAGCAAAAAATACTACTCTTTTGAGATAATTTCTGATATTTTGTTCTTTGTCTTTTAAGAGAGAGCTGAGACTAGGAATGCATAAAGATCCTTCTAGATAAAATACTTTGGAAACTACTATAAAGCACATTGTTTCTCTGAATTCTTGATCATGGCAAGAAAGGCACAATTACAATTGTGTTTGCTGCTTTGTAATCACAATTTTTTATACCTTAGGTAATTGTTGCAAAAATTGTTGCTAAATATTTCTCAATATTGCATTATAGTTGATTTAATGCATGTTAAAAACCTCATTCTGTATTTGCATAGAGTATCAGTTACTGTAATTGCTGCTTGCTGAAATTCAGTTGTGAATTTAGACATTTTCATCTGTATTCAAGCTGTAAAAGTCTTGTTAAAACATTTCCTTAATACTAAAATACCTGAAAAAAATTAATTTAAGTGGAGACAATTGAACATGAGTATTATAAAGTGCATGGCACATTTTTTTTAAAGTTGTATTTGTCGTCTCTTTTTAAAGCATATATACTTCCCCATTGCTTACTGAATATTCACTTACTCCTGTGACATGTTATTTTATTGCTCATTAGGAACATTTGCCAAGGTTCCCTTTTCATACTTGTCACTGTATATTAGCAAATTAGCATAGGGAAAAGAGATTTAAAATAAAAACAAAATAGCTCCATGTTACTAACAGCTTGATCAGGAATATATATGACATACCTCTAATGTCATATATATCTAATATATGCTTTAGAAGCATACAGAAAAAGTAGAACTTATGAAATATAAAGTTATTCTTTGTCCTTGAGGTTGTTGTTCAACTTGTATGTTCCAGAAATTTCTCAGGGTTTTGTCCTATATCTTATTTTAACTGAAGGGACTGTCTAGATAATTGATGTAATTGGCTACAGTGGCTCTTATGACCCAGATTACTTTGTTGTCAGAACTTCATCAACATTGTCTTTGTTGTCACCCTAAGAATGACCGACATTGGATTAATTCGTTTGACAGATATGGGCATTTAATAAATAGTATTGCAAGTTATTGTATTCAAATCATACCACAGACCCTGTCTTTTAATACTGTGCAAAGTTTTGAGTCATGGAATAGAATTCTTCTCGTTTAACTGATGAAGTCACTGTGGAAGAAATTCTTTACAGAGAGAGTGGTGAGGCACTGGAACCGCCTGCCCAGGGAGGTGGTTGAGTCACTGTCCTTGGAGTTGACATGGTGCTTCACAACACACTCTAGGGGCAGGCATGTAGGGGGCTTGTGTGTTGGTTTTTGGTGTGTTGTGTGGGGTTTTGTTTTTGTTGTGGGTTTTTGTGGGTTTGGGTTTTTTTTTGTGTTTTGTTTTAGTTTTTGTTTCCTTTTAGGGGTCAGGTATTTAGGTGTTCTTTATTCTTGTAGGTATGGTTGGACTCAGTGATCTACAAGGTCCTTTCCAATCACAATTATTCTGTGATTCTGTGGAAGCTTTAGAAATGCTGCAAAACTCATGGAAATGTTTAGGAGTCCCTGCTTTTGAAGATCAGTTTGCATGTATGTTAGTAAACAGATCTATAAGATGCAAATGGAGAATGATGCTTTTGAAAAGGAAAGATGAGGAAAAAAGTCTGCTGCTGTTGTTCTTTATCTTCTCTCCATTGCAGAAGCAGAGTGTCAAAACAGATGATGTAGAGACAAAGATACTTTCAGCATCTGCTTTTCACCACTTGATTCAGACTTAAGGGACCACTGAGGTTAACTGAGTTTGAGATTGCCTTTTCATCAATTTAAATACAATGAGGTTTGCTGTATCTATCTAGTTATAGTGGTATGATGTGGTAAAGCAGGTAGGCTGTTTCTTTGTGAAGCACTAGTATTTTATGTTCATAGAGTTGAGGAAATTGTGGTCTCCATTCATGCATGAGAGGAAATGGGCATATGGATAAGAGAAACATCTGTAGAGCAAAGGGGTTTGTATTTAGTGGTTTGAGGTTATGTTAATTGGCCAGCTTGTAAAAGCATGGAAATTAACTAAATTTTCATGTGAGGTTCAGTTTCTTGTAACAATTCTGCAAATATGTCTGTAGAAAAATGAAGGCAAATGATTAAAAAATGAACATATACTAGAGGTCACGTTGTGAAAACATTTCCCATTGTGCTGTTAGTTATTAATTGCAGGTATATTCATCTGATGTATTCATCTCCTGTGTTGTTCGTTTGTCTATTGCATAAACAAATCCTGAACTGTAGCTGAGGATAATGTTTGTACACACACAAAATGGATTGATATTGTAGTAATATTAATCTTAATTAAATGTGCTTTGATATCCACCAAAAGTCTTGTTCTTTGTTTCTGTATTGCTTTGCCCAAGGAAGCCTTTTTCGGGCACAACATTTGCAAGCTGTACTTTCCAAAGGTGTTGAAATCTGTAAATAAATAAGTAAATTTCCCTGATTTAAAAGGTGAAATATTTGATGATTTTTTTTTTTTCAATTCTGAAAATTTATAAGACACTTGTGTTAGAAACTAGTTAAGTTTTTGCATTGTCAATCAGTTTAATTGAAGACATCTTTAGAAGTAACATACAAAGCACATTTCCGCAGTGAAATAACTCATGAAACAAATTTATTATGCAAAATGACTCCTCTAGGAAATTATTAAAATGAAGCATTAATTGAGAATTTGTTTGATGAGGACAGGCAGTCTTAACTTTTGAGTTAAATGTACACCACAGGGGAATACGATGAAATAATTGGGTTTTTCAACCCCTGGAGTGAAGTCACAGAGCACTAGTGTTGAGATTAATGTCAGCTTCTAGCACTAGAAACTGAAGTTTCATGGGGTTGTTAGTACCAAATGTAAAACTCAGTCATTTCTTTTCACAAAGCTTTGGACTTAATGCTATAAAATTCTGAGCATTCTGACGCCACCACATGGTGCTATAAGCATGACTTTTGAGGTTATAAATAAATTTTGCCATATTCTTAAGTATTCATGACAATCATGAGCAGGACATTTGGATCAGATTCAACTTAACAACCCCTTGCAGTTTCTGATGGTTTTTGATTAGGACCATACCCTAATTTGGCTGGTGAGACATGCAGATTGAGGAATTTTGAAAATAATTTTTACAATCTTTTTCATTTTATGAGTAGAGATTAGATCATCTTGATTAATGTTTAAGGAGGGATGCAGCAAACCTTTTTTGGTTTTGTCTGTTTCTCTGTCTTTCTCTATATTGTAAACAACTCTTACTTGCACTTTTATGTGTTAAATACATTATGTTCCTCCCACCTTATTATTATTTTCTGAGAATCATGTACTATGTCAAACAATGGAAACAGCACAAAACTTTTTGCAGCTAGGAGCTGTCTATATCCTTTCATCATTAAGGGTGAAAGCCAAGAATATGTAGCAGGTGAGAACAGCTTTGCATCATCCATTGGATTAATAGCCAACCCAAGGGAAAACAGATGATATCATTATGTAATCACCAAGTTCATTTTACGCTTGTTCAACTAATCTTAGGAATGTGAAGTGTAGAAAATTGTGTTCTGAAGCATATAAAGAACTTTTGACACTTCTAGACAGATTTTACCATGCATTTTTTTAGGAGCATGAAAGACAACCTGAGAACACCACTTACTAATTAATAAGGTAAAGTCACATTCATGAGCTAAGAATGAAGCCCTTCTTTCTAGTGAATGCTCTGTTTGAGCCAAAGCAGACTCCCCTTCTTGAAGAAAACTGGCGTTGGCTACACATAACCAGTATTCTCCTTACACCGCTACAGGGCATGCACAGTATATTAGATCGTATGTTCATGTTGCCTTTTAAAAATGCTGGAATGTCATATTTGGTGAGTTTAACTCTGCTCAGGCTGGGGCTAAATATTATCTTGACAACATTTTGACCCAGTTAAAAAAAGAAACGAAAGTATTTCATAATAATATAGCTAATGTAATTTCAATTGTCTTGTATGTTTCTGCATTTCATTTTTCAGCTACAAACAGATGTGACTGACTTTGCTTTGATATGGATAGGAATCACTGTTTTTAAAGTGGTTCATATTTCTGAAGAACAAAGCTTTTATTGTCCATCTACCTCATGTGTTGCTGAATTAGTCATTATGCCAATATTTAATTTCCAGAGCTTCTCATCCCTGTTCAAATTTTTCCTTGGAGCAAAAATATGAAAAGTTTTTAATTATCTTTAACAATTTTTAAGTAACTATTTAGACATTGTGGCAAACTCCCTGCAATTTTTCCAGTTATGACAGAATGTTAGCATTAGAGACGAACATGGAAAGTGTTCCAGATGAATATATGCATGTCTATATATATTACATCTCTGTATGTTTATGTGTATTGCAGAATTAGAAATCACAGTGATGGGAATATTTTTAGAAGGCCAATAAATAAGGCCAGCTTCAAAGCAATGTTTTATTAGATTAATTTTTAGTAACAATACACTAATGGTTAGTTCTTTGTCACTGTCAATCATTGTCAACACACGTTCTTAGTATTACTCCTTAACAGTCTCATAAGCTGACTGTAAAAAAAAAAAAAAAAAATCAATGTATGGTTGGCACTGATGGGTGTAGTCCTTGATGGTCTTACTTGCAGGAATCAAGGTGATCAGAGTTGAGAGCTCTTCAAAAAAGAAAGCTGGAACTGAAGGAGGCTTTTTCTTCCCCTGCAGTCTTTCCTTTGTCCTTACTGTTTTATGCTTCTCACACCATCTTGACATAGTTTTTATTTTTAGATCCTGGAATTCTGGCTTTTGCCAGGTATGGTTTTGCTGTTTGTTTTAGTTTGTGTGTTGTTTTGGTGTTGTGGGTTTTTTGTTTGTTTGTTTGTTTGTTTTTAAATTTGGTTTTGTTTTGGGTTGTGTTTTGTTTTTTTTTCCCCTATTATTCTGCAGGATTACTCTGGTTTTATGGAGACACTTTCTGCTTTTTCTGCAAAATAACTGGCTTCCCTCGACATTTTCTTGCCTGTTCTACATGATTTGTCTTTTGGGCAGATTTTGCTGCTTGCAGTTTTTCTCAACCCTATTTGTGTAGCTGTACCACAAATCTCTGTATGCCCCTTTGTGATACATATATACATGTAGATAACTATGTATGTTCAGCTGTATTACACAATTCATATTATTAAAATGTTACAAAATTGTACTCTTCATGGTTAGGCTGTTCTAGTGTTCTTAGATCTCTAGTGTTCTCAGGTTTAAGACAAACACTAATTCTGTCTTAGTCTGCTTCTGCTGTAGGCATGCATCAGGCTTGGCTACAAAAGTCTGTCCTTCATTTTTGGTTTTTTCCCTACTTAGAATATGCTGTTAGAAAAGCATGTAAAGGAGTTTAAAGGGTGTGCTTTCCCTTTGCATTTTGATCTTCAGTATGATTAAATTTTTTTTATTTTTTTTTTTTTTAATAGAGCTATAGTATAAGTCTCATTACAATCACAGTTTTCCTGGAAAACTTGACACTTATGGTATCCAATTGAGGATAGAGGAACTTAAATTTAGGATCTTCTAATCCAAGAGAATTTAGTCTGTGTGGTTAACATATCCAGTAATGTTTTTGACCAATGTCTCATTAGTCTGATAAAAATGAAAAACACTTCTGAAAACTCTGCCTTTTTTTTTTTTTTTTTCAATTTGTGTTTTGTTAATCTTTATACTTTCTTACTTGGTATTTACTAGACAAAAGAAGATGCTGCACCCTTTTTTTTTTTTTTTTGGTCTTATTGTTCAGTTAGAATGTTCTTATTTCTTGTCTCTGTTGTCTTCCTGTGTGTTGCTACACCCACATCATGCCCAAAACCATCATCTCGGTGTCAGGGTTGTGTAGACTTTAATTTGAATCAGTGGGATTTTTTTCTCAGTAGTGCTTTAGAATTAAGTCCCAAATCTTTTTATTTGGTTACGTTATCTCATTTATTTATGATTATTTCTTTGTGTGATTTTTCTGCCCAGGAGTCTTCGAACTGTAACTGGAGTCAGCTTGTGCCAAAGCTACATTTTAGCAGCTAAAGTGTGTATGCATATAAGTATGTGGGTGTATACATATGTACACACCTTGGCTTTTTATTATATATCTACAGGTACACAACACTGCAGAAATCCTAGTTTCCTAGTGTTTCTCTGTTGCTATAATTCTGTTGTATGAAGTGCTGTATCTTTTCCTCCACGGAGTTTTAGATCACCTGCATATTTGATCAAGGTACAATACAGCTCTTCCCAATCTTCATAAATCTTAAATATGTTAATTAAATATTAAATCAAATAGTAAATCATAATTAAAATTAAAATATTAAATATTTATTGAAAGGGATCCAGTGTTGGTGACTCTGAGAACAGATATCCAGAAATAATCTCCTAGTTAATGTTGTGCCATTTATAATTATTATGATAATGGTCCAGCAGCCAGTTATGTATTTCAAACTGCTCTATTCATGTTGAAGTCACATCATTCTTCCTTCTTAAAATAGATTTGTTGAGCTGTACTGAAACAACTGATAACATTTTAGTAGTAAATTTCCATTTTGTGGATGATGATTATAGTACAAGACCTGCGTATGCTGATCAAAGTTGACATTTACTCCTCAGTTCAAAGGCTACTGGCCTTGTAACTTGGTCTTTGAGTAGTTTAGAATGTAGTGAAGGAATCTTATACTTCTGTACGCTTTTTCCTGATTATGCTTTCTGCTCTTGTAATTCTCACAATGGAGAAGTCAATTTGAACAAAGCACTTGATACAACAGGCTGAATATGAAATAAATAAATGTGAGCTCTTTTTTGTGAACAAGATACAAGAATTTCAAACATTTCAAACATTGAAATATTTGAATATTCTATCCAGAGTCCTCAATATCCCTAAGTAAGTATATCTTAAAAGAAATAGGGAAAGTCTATTTGAAAGTCTATTTGGTTTTGGGTTGGTTTTCTTTTTTTTTTTTTTTTTTTTTTCCTCTGTTACTGTTCATAGTGGGCTTATTAGCTTTTATTTCTGGCTACATTTATGTTCCTATATGAAAATTTTATTCAACTTGAAATTTTGGAGGCTGGCACAGATACCTATTTGAAATATCTGATCTAACAAAAAATGAAGCTAAACAGAAAGAGAACTTGTAGGTTTGTTAGTTTGAGATGGTGCTTTCATAATTTATCTACTGCCACTGTATATTGTCAGTTCATTTCCTATAGCCTAATATTTCCTGAAAAGCTAGCTTACAGTTTCTTCCCTTCTTTTAATGTAGCAATTAAGACTCTCAAATAATTATCCCTTTAAATTATGTCAAGATACGTGATTTTCAACAATTGTATTGGAAATGGGTTTGAAATACCTATGGATTAAATCAGGAAGAAAGAAGGTGAAATGCTCATACTGCAAATAATATGTGCGCCACCTACTGTTGGTGATTTTGATAATAAAACTATATTAAACTATATTGTATAGGCTCAACCTTTATTAATCTAGTAGAGGTTTTATTAATAAATGTCTGTGTTCAAACAGATGATGGCTAAAGGAGAATAATCCCTGCATTTGGAGTAAAGCAGTCATGCTTTCCACCTGTCTCTACGTGGAAACTGCAAAAGCAGAATTTCTAAGATAAGATTTCTAATATAAATTTTACACGTTGTGTGGAAAGAAAACTGCAACCGTTAGGTAGTAAAAAGATATCTTAATTCCTGTCTAAATTGAAAGAAAGATAAGCAGAAGTCTGTAATTACACATTTTGTTTAACAACAAAGTCTCTGCTGTCAGTAGCCAATTAGTTTGCATACAGCTGCAGAACAAGCAGAGCACTTGGTGAGACTGTTCTTACTGGGTTACCTCTTAGAGCTACACTCACACATTACTCCAGAATGTGCAAGTGCAAAACAATCTAATATTCCCTAGATTTAATTAATGGACAAGGACAAAAACATTATTATCATTAATATTTGCATGCTCTAGTCAAACCTAATGGGTTTTCTCTAATGCAATTGACAGAAAAATATGCTCTCCCTTCCTGACATATAAATAAACATTAAAAAAAAAAAAAAAGCTTCTTTCTTATCCTGTTCAACATTTCCATAATTTAGGAGAAAATAGCTTATGTGAAAAAAGATTCTACATTGCATGTTTTTACTACATCAACATTCATGTTTTCCAGAGATGGCTGTATACATCAACAGAAATTGTTTGCCTCTCTGGTAAGAGGGCATAAAAGTAAAGGAATGTGAGGAGAATGAAGTGAAGTACAAATTCAAGATTTATGCAGAGATGGGTGGGAAATTAAGCTTGCTTTTGTTCTATTGATTTGTAGTCCTTGTTTGCTCTGCTTGAGGATTGTGGCCTTGCTTCCTGTCTCGAAGAACTAATCCAAAAATGAGTGATAGAATTATAGATAGAAGTTTTGGTAGCATGACTTGCTGTATTGGATGTTACCAGAGAAGCTGCTAACTAAATGGAAGACTCTTTACTCAGTACAGTTCTGGTAAGCATACTGTACTCTTCATGAAGCTGAATAGTGCCATGTATGTCCAATTTAAGAAACTGATGCATTAATCACTGTGATTTGGTTAATCTTGTATTTGTAAATCACACAGAGAAAATTCTCAGCTATTTAATGCATGTTTTATAATGTCTAATGGTACTCTATTTTCTGTGTCCTTATTTACAGCCATTTTTTCCAAGAGTCTTTGAACACCGATAAAGATTTTTAATTTTTATACTGAAAAAATGTTTGTACACACTGAAGGCATAAAGAGGCAGTAGGGAAAAAAATAATGGACAACTGTGTTAGAGAGGAAATTGGTTCCCGTATATAATTTCCTGAAATATCCTCAGGGATGATTACTTAGTGGCTTAAAATCAGTGCTGCTGGAACAATATTTGTAATATTTGGCAGCTTGGAAATATTTTTAAACATGAAATTATGGATAACATTTTGGCTAATGACTTCATTCAGTTTGTATCATGATCAAAACCAGTAATGAAGAGCTGGATGTTTATGTAGCACAGATTCTGCCAAAATGCAGTGTGAAGAAAGAATAACAAAGAATGACCAATGTAAAAAAAAAAATTACTTTGCTAATTCAGAGCTAGGTAAATTCTTCTGTTCACTATTTCTCTGCCCAGTTTTTAACTCTGGAAAATTCAGTAATGTAGATAAAATTTGGTTGAATAACTGAAAGCAGAGTAGGCCATACTTCATGCAGGGAATCATTATCCTGCAGATTTTAAAAGGATCAGGTAGAGAAACTTTCTTGAGCTGATTAACCTATAGTGTGCACTTAATGTGCTATGAAACTGTTGAAAACAGGGAAGAGTATCTAAATCCAGACCAGGAGCCCATTCAGTGTTCTTCTCTGAATGGATATGATAGAAAATAAACTGTTTCAAAATGAGGAGAAGCAAATACAGGGGGAGAAAGTGCAAAAATACAGTGTGAGCCAGAGAGAAAAGTAAATGATCAAGGCTAAATACAAGGAATGACTGAACAAGTCTTCAATAAGGATTGCTAAACTTCTTCATTGGTAGTTGTAGATGTTCAGCAGTATCTCTGCAACCAAATTATTAGGTTAAAAGAAAATCTAGGCAATAAATAGGAGTGGAGTAGTATTCAAATAAATATACTGCAGGAGAGGCTTAAGGAGTAATAATAACTGAAGAAGACTTTATACTGAAATAAGGTTGCCAATCAAGAAAATGCTATACTTGTAGTTTTATCACAGGGAAAATCATGTAAATGCCAAATTAGCATTGCTTTAATATTGAAACAACTCCTGTTGCTTCACTGAATTAAGTTAATAAAATGGACAATGTGCAAATAATAGCAACCAAAAATGTTTTTATGTGACTTGAATTTGAAAATATACTTAGATTGTGAATTTGGAAGCATTAGTAAAACAAGGACAGTCTAGCAAAACGTGTAAAGGCGAGGCTGCCTTGCTCTGTGCTGCTACCATGAAGAGCCAAAACAAATTGTCTATAACTAACATAGAGGCTATGCATTACTTCCCTTTTTGCTATGGAAAGCAAGATGTCCCCTAGTGCATAGATAATCCCAGATTGTTTGAATGGTGCTTATTAGATAATAGATAATAATGTTACAATTAGGAGAGCTGTAATCTAGTTTTGTTTATTGTTGTTTGGTTTTTTCTCCTCACATTCTTTAAAAGAAACATTATTCCAAGGCTTACAGAATCTCTAGGAAACTACCCCACAATCGGGGGGCCTGTGTTAAATTTATCATTAAATGAGACTAGGGAAATGGAACATTAATGGTTTCTTTTCATTTATCATCTAGCTTTAATCACAGTCTTTCTACTCACTTTTTGATATCATCAAAATTAGAAGTTGCACATCTCTCTTTTTATATTAAAAAAGCAATTAAAATGTCTTTAATGTTAAATCAGTTGAAATAGAACGTTTCTGTTCTCATTACAGACATGTAAAAACATAATATTTGGTATTTAGAATTGCCAAATACCCCCAATCTGAGACAGTAGAGTAAGGAGGTGCTCAGAAAATAGCAGCACAATATGACAGTTTGTAAGAGGTGCAACACAAGTCATTTCTGTTTCCTATTTGTTCTTTCTCCTTAAATACTGAAATACTGTCTTTTCATCCTTGACTTAACATTTACTCTGTCTCTCGGCTTAATTCTGCTTATTTTTGATAATGATAATTTCCCTTATCACCTGACAATTTCCATTCTTTCCACTGTTTTGGTTTTGTTTTTTTTTTCTCCTATGCTTTGCACTGTATTCTTGCTCTCCAACAGCATAGTCAACCGCTATGAACTTGCAAGGAACTTGCAACAGTATTCCCTTCTGTCCTGGTAAAGCAGTGCTGTCTCTACTGAAAGCAAAAGCCAGAAAGAATGTAATTTTTATGCTGAAGATGCAAATTAGCTACATGACACAACTAAACACCCTCTTTTGTGGTAACACATTTTGGGAAGATACAATTCTTAACTCTATGCTGAAGTCCTCCAGAGACAACACATGCAAAAATACAGACAGCCAACTTTGTTAGTAACACCCCATATCAATAGCATGAGATTTATTCCTTGTATTTTATGAGACAAAGTAGTAAACCTAGTCTGAGAGCATGGATTTTAGCTGCTGTTCTGGGAGCCGGGGAGATGTTCATGTCTTCTTCCACAGTAAAGTATTATGTAGTCAATAAGAAGCAAAGGCAAAAGTCACACTCATCCTGAAATTAAGTGCAATTTTGTCTACATACTGATTTTGAAAACAGAGCAGAGGACTCTGTCCCATGAACTGTGTGGACTTTCTTTAAGGTCAAACACTAGAATTACTCCAAAACATTAGCATACCATTTTTAGGTTGCAGTCAGCAAATTTCATTTGAACTATGGAAAACAAAATACTCCCTCTGGTAAAAGGCAAATAAAATATGATTCTGAAGCTCCTTCAAACTGTTGTTTCGTTAAAACATGAGCTACAACTATGACTGAGATTGACTTAGAGTGTTTACTTAAGCTGTTGCAGTAACTCTGTTATTTTCCATGTTTCTCTTCGTTGATGGCTAGATTCTTGATTTCAGGAGAAAATTTACTCCTTTTAATTACAAGCCCATTGTATCCTCATCTGAGCGTTAAACAGCGCTGCTCTACTGGTGCCATTTCCTTAATTACCCATGGATCTTTCCTGTCCTTCTGAAGTTCCTCTGAATCTTTATTATTTTTGTGGTATGCATCTGATGTGAAAATCCTGTCTAAGTGAGACAGGCAAGAACATTATCTGTCTCATGCTATTTTAGCTTAAGTTAAAATTTTGAACAGTGAGTTTTAATTTATTTTTCTGTGCACCATTGGTCTTGTTCCCTTGGAGCTCTCCACACTTCTGAATAAAATATGAAGTCTTTAAGTTCAGTTGTACTTGTGAGATCTGTTAGCATTTACTCCTAAAATGTATTTTACAATTGTTATGAAAGAATCCTACATGCTGCTTTAGAAATTTCTGAAAGGTCTCATGCTCTTTTAGTCAGTAATGTGCTGCCAGCAATTCTTGGCATGTGTTCTATGTGCTATAACAGCTGGTTGCTTTTTACTCAGGCTGGATGTGAAAGAAAAGAGATTCTTTTGTGTGAAGAAAGAATGATTGAGGATGTGTAATACAAAGTCCACATGAAAAATTTCCTACATTTTAAAATTTCCACTGTAACCTTACACTGAGAGAAAATGTAGGCATTAAAATAAATGAACTTTTAAAAGGCAGTTCAGTTACATTATGATATCCTTTGAATAGCTTTTCATAAACTTTCTTCTGGGTTATGTCATTCTTAAGATTTTTGAGGTGTTTGTGATGTGTGCAAAAATGGTAGGAAGCATCAGAGTACATTCAGCACTTGGTTGAGAGGAAATATTATTGAGGAAAATAATCTAATGAACAGACAATTACATATAGTCCCTCTTGTGAACAGGGGATTGACCATACCTCCATATAATTTCTCACTTAAGAATACTGCAAAATATGTGTTTTATCATATATATATATGTTTCATCACATGTATGCAAAATCCTGGCAGTAAATTTATATTACACTAAACTTGTGTATTCTTTATTGGATGTCTCATATTAACTGATGTATAGAAATACATCTTGAATCAATTCAAAGCAACTTTTCATAGAAACTTTAAATGTAAGTGCTTTGTTGTATTTGGAGCCAGATGACCCATTTGTTAAGAGATGCTCTTAAATATTTAGAGGAGAGAGATAATTTTAAAAGAAAGTTGGCAAACTTCTTTTTCTCTTTCGTTGACAGACATAGCAGTTCAGACTGGAAAGAAATAGTTTCTAAAGAAGACCATAGCATCAAACAATCTGTAAGTATACAATAGAACCAGTATGAGAAATGGAAATCTGATGACAGGATGAGTGTCTTGTGTTATAAAGTAGCTGCAGAAAGTGGAGTGAGGGCTTGAGAACTCTAGGGAGTGCCATTGAAGGGGCAGAAGTGTATGCTGCATCTTTTAGAAAAGAATTGAGTTTAGAGAGGCAGATAAAACATTAATAGACTAGAAGCTTATAGTAGATGGAAACTGGAGAGAATGTTCTTGATTTAGAACATGAATATTCAGATTGTTCCACTCTTAAGTGTTATGAAGCTGTATACCATTTTACAACTCAGTTTTGTGAACAAGTTCAAACACACGCTGGGATTAACCTCTACAGAACCTTTTATAGCTTTGAAGCTTCTGCCACAACCCCCAAGAAATGTATCTTCAGTATGCTTAAATTAGCAGTTGCAAAAATTACTTGAATGTCTTCTACTAAGCCTAAAAAAGATGGCATCGCTTCAGTCTGCTCTCAGACCATGAGCCTCTGGGAAATGCTAATTCCATGTAAATAAAGCCCTCTTACGCAGCCAAAGTCAAAGCATTTTTATTAGGGGAACTTCAAGGTCATAAAACTATGATCTGGAATAGAAAGACTTAAAAAAATTAGTAGTAATAAGTTGTCATCTAGCAGGTTAAAAAATAAATCTGTCACATTGTGATTAATGAGCTACTTAATGATCTAGCAACTCTAAAACCTGTAGCACATCAAAGATGCAGTCTTAGTTAAACCATTCAAAATGCAAAACAATTTAAAATTTCTGTGCATCTGTAAGAATAATATTTGCTATAACTGTTTTTTCTGTCTTTGTATTAAATTACTTTCACTTGAAATTACTGTTAAAATTATTTCCAAACAATAACAGCAGGTGCAAAATAATAGGAATGTACTTCAAGTGAAAATAGGTAGGTGTACAGGAAGTATATGATCTGTTTCAATTGAAAGGTTTTAAAGCTTTTTACTGTAAATTTCCAGGTGCACAATGTAGATTAATAAGAAGAAAGAAGCTATCAGGTTTTTTAAAGGAAAACTAGTTTGCATATATTACATTATCTGTCAGATCTGCCCAACCCTCATGTCCTAATAAATTTTGAAACTCTTCCACACTATTTAACAGTGTTGAAGATTTCAAAGGCATTATACTGATAGGTATATGGGCAGAAGCAGTGGTCAAAGAGCAGAGGGGAATCCTGCTGCATCTCCTACTGGGAAAAAGTAGGGAGAATTGAGCCTTTATTGGTTTTATTTTACATAAACCAGCTACTGAATTAGCCTGCATGATGATCCAGTTGAGCTGATCTCTCTTGTGTTTGATACCAGACAGCCAAGCAATAAAGAAAAATAATATAAAAATAAATAAAGAAGCTGAATTTTGATGTCACTGTCTCAAATTTGAATTTTGATTGTTGATTTTCTGTAGGGTATATTTATTTCAAAGTATTTAATATGTCAATTTAATATGTTTTTTATTTATAGTACAAATCAAGACTGTATGATGTAAAAAAATATTGTGACTTTGAAGTAGTACATTTGCGTTATTAAAATATTTTTTCTATTGGCCATAAATCTTGAGGCAGATGCTTTTATATACAGTTGTACTATAGTTTCTTTGTGTAGTTATTTTAAAGGTTAGGTTAATTTAGAAAATAATTTCATGCCATTCCCAGGTACAGCATTAATATGAACTAAAATGTCATAATTTATATGAAAGTCAGTCTCGTGTTTGTGAAAGTTAACAGCAGGAAGTGAGAGGCTAAAATTTGTATTTGTCTATCATGCTCTTCAGTACAAAAATCACAATGTTGTGGATTCCCAAGGCCTACAACGGGGAACACTGTGTAGAATGAGGGGTATACATAATGCAAGGGAAGAGATTAAGTCTATTTAAAATAGAGAATTCTGGATCTTGAGGGTTTTGGGTTTTTTTCATGGTTGTTCTGATACACTGTACGTTTAGAGTACAGTTCTTCAGCAACATGTATTTATCCCAAGTCGTCATTGTGAGATACCTTGCTCTTGGTTTTTGGAGATACTGAATGTTTGTGTAAATGGAAGCATCAAAGCAGAGGCTGGGGAGAGAGGAAAAGCCATGTGAGTTTTACAAGTATAAAATATGCACATCTGTGAATTGCATTATTTTTTAAAATGTGTCTCACAGATCATTATTGTAAAATAATTAGTATGATCTTGTCAAGCAGCTCAGGTACAACATTCAGTCTTTGAAGGGCATGAAATATAATCCTACACAGGATTACCTCTCTTCAAAATTTATCATGCAAGTCAGTGATTAACAAGGGATTGGCTAGCATAGTTCATTACATGATGCAATTTTGATATTGCACCCATGGCGGGGGGGGGGGGGGCAGGGAATTCTAAAACTTGTTTATCTGAACTCTCTCTATGGGGACTGAGTGCTCAGAGCCATGCCCTGGGACAGGCTTTTGCGGGACTGGGCAAAGGAATGTTCCTGATCATAGTGAGCTGTGACCTTTGCTGATACCCCCCCAATTCTGCTGAAAATAATTATATTGCAGTAAAACTTCCACAGCATTTGCCAGGTCCCAGGCCCTGTCTCCGCAGGTAGACTGCCTGGCTTGGGCTGCAGAATGGGGAGTATTCTTGTGGGTGCTTTGCTCTTCCCAGCCCTGGGGAAGGCTCAGGCTTTGGGCCCCCTGTCCTGCATTTGCTCCTTTTGGTTTAGGGCTGTCTGCAGCACTTTGAAGAGCATGTGCACTAACCAGTTCTTGAAGAAGCAGGGTCCTGAACATTATGGCCACGAGCAAATTTTTGTAAAAGCAAATAAAAAATGGATTTTACTTAATAACCGTCCCCTTTAACAAATGATCAATTTGTTACACGCTCCTCTCTAGCACTTTTTCACAAATAAATTAAAGCCTGTACCAGTTGCAAGTTGCCGCCTGACACCTGCTGGTGGAGATAGCGAGAGGAGCAGCGTTCAGGCGAACCCCGAGGCTCGCACGCTTCTAGGGCCGTGACCTGCAGCGGGATTTACTCTTAGAAGAGGAGAAAAGAGGCGGGGGGAGGAGATGAAAAGTAAGCGAGAAGTTACGTTCTTGTACAAAGCTAGCGAGCTTCCGAGGCAGGCTGAGGAAGGTCCTCCCAAAGGCGGGGCAGAGATGGATGTCACCCCGCCTCTCAGGAGAAGGCAGGGCAGAAGGGTCCGTCCTCTCTGTGGCCCGGCGGGAGGCAGGACCGGGGCTTGTGTACTGCGGCGACTGTCTTTTCCGGGCGCCCGTAGCGGGGCGGAGCTGCTGGTGTGTGGGCGGGAAGCGGGGCGGAGCGGAGCGGGTGGCCATGGCGGCGGGCAGCGCCATTCAGATCCCAAGCCGTCTCCCGCTGCTGCTCACCCATGAGGGCGTCCTCCTGCCTGGGTCAACCATGCGGACAAGCGTAGACTCGCCGCGCAACATGCAGCTGGTACGCAGCCGGCTTCTGAAGGGTACCTCGCTGAGGAGCACCATCATCGGTGTCATCCCCAACACCAGTGACCCCACCTCCGACTGCGACGACTTGCCTTCCCTGCACAGGTGCGGCCCTGCCCGCTCCGCTCTACCTCATGGTCTCGGGCCTGTTCGAGCTGCCGCCGTACTGCAGCACTTTGACCTCGACCCCGCCTCCCCGGCTGGGACGGCGATTCCCCGAGGCGAGCTCGCCATGTTTGTCACCTCCGCGGGGACGGTGGGATCATGGGGGGGGGGGACGACGACGGGAGGGGGACACACCTGTCAGCAGGGCCGAGTCTTGTGCTCCGCCGCCGTTTGGGCAACGCTTCTCCCTTCAGAGAAGCTTCTCTCGTTCCACTGGACGAGTGTCCGATGAGGGCACGGAGGGTGTCTTTCTGGAAGAAAAATGTGGAGAGTCCAAGATGGAAGAAGAAAATACTATCAACGTAGGTCGGGAGCATTAAGGCTGTTGCAAATATTAATGATAACGTTTTTCATCTAATAAGTAGTGTGGAAAGTGACTACACAGAAAATGAAAACAAATTTTGCTGGGATAAAGCATGAGTAAAACTAAAATGCTCTAACTCTTATTCTCAAAAGTTTATCACATATATGGATTTAGGTTTTTAAAGAAAAGAACTTGTTTTTAAATCTGCTTCAAGGGGTATATATGATCTAAAACTGGGTTTTTTTTCAGAATGGGGCTGGCAATTTCACTGAGTAGCTGTGAATTACAGTCACTCAATTTTCCAGTACATGTAGTTTAAGCAGAAATGTCAGTGTTCCTGTCCACAGCAAGATCTATTGAATTACTTATCAAAAAATTAAATAGGTTTCCAAGTTAAGTGGTATTGTAATATTTATCTTATTTTTTCAGTTATCTTATTGCTTTTCAGATATTACAGTTTGGTTTTGTAATCTGTGTCACAAAGGAAATAGCATAATTTGTTTTTTTTCACGATGATGAACTATGACCGAGAAGGTTCTTGGAACTTGCAGCTCAGTTGCTTCTTAGTAAAGCAGCACACAAAATGTTCTGTGGAAGGTGACAAATAACATAAAGATTTGATCTGTTTTTAGGATTGGCACTGCTGCCTTGGCAGTTCAGGTGGTTGGTAGCAACTGGCCCAAGCCACATTATACGTTGCTTGTTACGGGCCTCTGCCGATTCCAGATCCTGCAGCTGCTGAAGGAGAAGCCATATCCTGTTGCTGAAGTTGAACAGTTAGATCGACTTGAGCAGTTTACTAATCAGCATAAATCTGAGGAGGAACTTGGAGAATTGTCAGAACAATTCTACAAGTATGCTGTACAGGTAAATTGTTTTAATTCTGTGTATCATATATCGATGTATTTATGCATATATTTTTGGGGGGTGTTCACTTTCTACTTGTCTTCTTTTTATAGTTCTTATCTTTTTAGTAAGTAGTAGATTTTCAGTACTTCTGCTAAAAAATAATTTTTTTTTGTTGTAGCTTAAGTTTACTGTGTCAAGATCCAGGCTTTCTATGCAGCCATTGCAGGATGAATCTAACTGCATCTGTTAGTGCTACGATAAATTTGCGTTATTTCATAGATAACAATGCTACAAATGTACTCTGGTAAAAAGAAATTTTTTTATTATTATTTTTATTTCTAAATATTAAAGGGAGAAAAAAAAACCTCTGGAGACTTGATTATAAACAAATGTCCTCAGGTATAATAAATTAGATTTTAAAGGATGTATAGAATGAGAGTTATTGTAGAGTTAAAATAACTGGGAAAGTTTCTAATCAGGATGAGGGGGGAATAGAAGATGTAAGCATTGAAAAAATTGCTGCAAACGATGATATTTTTTAACTTTTTGTACAAGCCCAAGGTCTTTATTCTCCTTTGCTGAGTTACTGCTTATTCTGTGAAATATTTTTTAAATTTATTTTAGTAGCTTTTTGACAAAGTACCTAGATGTGGTTTATACTGAAAGTTGCAATCTTTTTTTAGGTCAGGTATTCAAATAATTGAAAAAGAACTATAGCAACCATGAATATTGTTCATTGCATATTCCTTACAGTTGGTTGAGATGCTGGATATGTCCGTTCCTGCAGTTGCAAAGCTGAGACGTCTTTTGGACAATCTGCCTAGAGAAGCTTTGCCAGATATACTGACTTCTATAATCCGTACATCCAATCAAGAGAAGCTTCAGGTATTATGTTCTTAAATTTTTTTTAGGGGGGAGCTAAATGTCTGGGTTTTTTTGGTTGTTTGTTTAGGGTTTGGGGTTTTATTTACAGTTAATAAATTTCAGATAATTTTGGAATTGCTTACACTTGAGACTGTACAGTGCTAATGTTACATCAGAAGATATTTGTGTTACAACTAAGCAGGAATACTTGTAAAAAGTTTTTATGCTATTGTTTAAAGTTTATTCACCTAACAAGTAAATTAATCTATTTACAGTTGGAAACACTTAATTTTATTAAACAATAAAACAACATAGACTTCTTCCTACAGTAAAGATGAGAAATATTTCTTCGGATTGTCTTAAAATCTTGCTTCCTTGTCATAGTTGACAGATCATTTTACATATCTTAATACTAACAGCTGCAGAAAGTTTTGTTAAATCTTTTTAAAACCATTTTAAAATAAGGTTTTGGGTTTGTTTTTTTTTTTTTTAATACTGAGACACTGGTTAAATTTGCACCATCATATGTCAAAATAACTATGGAAAAATGTTGCGTATGGCTCGATACTTACTAGTCTCATTTCCACATTTGCTTGCTATATTTGGGAGTTTTGATCTTCCTTTTCTGCTGTCATGGTCAGTGCTGCACATTCTACTGTAAGCATACGTTAGGTGAAATGGAGTTGTGTACTGTAGCTAAATATCCTGCTGGAGGAAAGTACATTAGTAATTAAATTTAGCATGTACTTTTTTTTTTTTTTTCTATTTTGTTTTAATTAGAAGTGTCAAAGAAAAGAACAAGCTGTGGAAATACAGTGGAGCCAAATTCTACCAATTTCCACATATTGGCTTCAGTAAACATGAAATGGAGTAGTGTATAATGTTTTTAAAAGACAAACAAATTAAAACCTTCAAGCATAAGATGACTTTTTTCCCTGAGTTAACCAAGGAATTGTGCTTTAATTTTCTTAGAGGGCTACCTATCTCCTGAGGCTTATTAATGGAAAAACAGAGTGCTGACAGATGTTTGCTACAGAAAATGCAACTGAAATATTGAGAACAGATAGGATGAAAGACTTTTTTGTTCTGTTTTGGAGCGCTTTATAGTTTTCTCATCCAGACACTTGAAGCTAGCTTTTTTGTGGGCTGTATTCTCATTGCTTTTCTTGCTACCTTTTTTCCTAAACCATCTATTCTGTAACTCTGGTCAAAAGACAGTAACTGTACCCTCATGTTCCCTTCCTCCAAACTGATGATCTGTCAGTGTGAACTTATTGGCCACTTACAACTCCTTGCTCTTAGATTTTAGATGCTGTTAGGCTGGAAGAACGGTTCAAGATGACTATACCATTGCTTGTTAGACAGATTGAAGGCCTGAAGCTGCTTCAGAAAACAAGAAAACCCAAACAGGATGATGATAAAAGGGTATGGACCTTTAAATGTAGGATACTTAAACATCCTAAATACATATAAAGATGCACTTTCAAGCAAGCTAATAAACACATATGATTTTAATCTATGCAAAGTTTAATCTATACCCATAACATTTCATGAGCAGTCTAGAGATGCAGAGAACACCCAGCTGGCAACTTTGGCTGTTTAGATACCTAAAAGGGAAAAGTAGTACCAATAACACTTTGTAAATTATTTATTGGAGTAAAATCTCCTGAATTTTTCTATAAAGGAGGCTCTCCTAGACCCTTGCTTGTTTTTGTCATGGTTTCCATTTAAAGCTGAAGTACACGCATTTATGATATAAATAAAACCTGGTACTATTCTTAGGCTCTGTTTTCTATGTCATAGGTTGTAGCTATTCGTCCTAATAGAAGAATTAATCACATTCCAAGCACTACAGAAGATGAGGAGGAGGAAGAAGATCACGATGATGTTGTCATACTGGAAAAAAAGATTAGAACATCCAGTATGTCAGAACAAGCTCTTAAAGTTTGTCTTAAGGAAATAAAGAGGTAGGAGATTTTCAGATGATGGATTCTTCCCTTATTTTTTAAAACAAATCTTCCATTAATTTTTTGTTATTTGATGATATGTCTGTGTTGGTTGTTTTGGAAATTATTTTAAAAATTTAATAGAGTTCTGTTTTTTGGTTATAAATTTCATCATTGCATCTTTTTGGAAGATCAGAGGTGACGACAAATAATTCTTCTGTACAAGGTGCATGCATTAATGGAGCATTAACTGTAAGCTCAGAGCCTCTATGTTATGAAGATCAAAAAAAAAAAGGCAGCTAAACACCACAGTTATTAATAATTAATGAATAAGCTGACCCAGTTATTGAGTCTTTTTTTCTGTTTTCCTTTGGAGAGAGGATAACTGTGCTATCCATGGTGATACGATAGTTAACCTCTTTTTCAGTGAGGATGCATATACAGTGGTGCATCCATTGTGTCCGCAGTGTATGCATAGGAACTGACTCTCTTTTTCATTTCTGTTTTATCCTATAAATAACCTAATGTTACGCAAAGACAGTCTCCTAATTGATGGAGTAGTTACCTAATTTTTTAGTATAATGTTTGTCAGAAAGTAAGAGTGTATGCTGATGTCCTCAAGTTTGCTGAATATCAGGAGATTCAGGAGAGTCACTTCGTAGTTAATTCCTAGCCTTATGAATTCTGCATATAAATTTCCAGATTAAAGAAGATGCCTCAGTCAATGCCAGAATATGCTTTGACAAGAAATTACTTGGAACTGATGGTAGAGTTGCCATGGAACAAGAGTACAAAAGGTAAACCCTCTTATTGTTGTCTCTTGCACAGACATCATAGACAAGGAATCATCACATAAACACTCTGTTCTGTCTTGTTAATGCTTGTCTCCTTGTCTGATCATAAAAAATGTCATTAATATGTTATGTAAGATTTAATAAAGATTTAATTCTGACTGGCTTAAAGTAAGATCTGTGCACTGAAAAACTTCTGTAGCTCACCTGTACATCTAAGAATGTGAATTTCAAAAGTATCAGGAATATCTACACAGAAAAATGAAAGCGTTACTACAGTCTGTGCTAGCATGTACCTAAAGAAGAAAAAGAGCATCTGATTGCTTTCTAAGCCAGACAGGAAAGCTTTGGTACATTTCTGTAGCATTAATCTTCCTGAAAAGAAAGTTCTGGTATGTTTTAAGTTAAGTTTGGTAAGGAACAAAGGGTTGAAAGAGCACAACTGTAGTTAATTTTAATAATTACAACTTCAGTTACAATAGGAAAACTGAGCTTTTTGCCATAGTTTTCAGAAGTGTTTTAATTAGAGTGATAATATTTATATGGGAACAGCATGCAAAAATGGAGAGTTTGAGGAAAGAGAACCAAACATGACTCTTCTTGCTGACCAACGCAAGTAGGCGAAATGGGCAGAAAGACTTTCCAGAAGGTGTAGTGCTGGAGAAGAGCTGCTAGCAGCTGCTGAAGAGTGAGACTTTTGAATGGCATTTAAAAAAAAAAAAAAATTTTTTTTTAAAGAAATTTTACATACTACGGCAGCAGGAGTGTCTGGATCTTCTGCCTTCTTGGTATACACAAAGTATATATAAATACACAAGTATTTCACTGTTTTGAACTAGAGCCTTGGATGTTTACAAATATTGTAGATACTGTCTTTGATTATTAAATTGTAAAAAGATCTCCCTACAGATCTTTGCAGATCTCTATGATATTATTCAAAGAATACCAAAATGAGCAAAGGATTTCTCAAGACTCATCTCCTAGCTGAATGGGTTTTTTTTGTGAAAGTTGATCTTTAATCTTGTAAAATTATACTATGTTGCATGTAGTTTGAAGTTTTTACTTTTAAGTGAAGTCACATGTTTGTATCACATTCACATGTGTGAAACATTCACACTTATCAGTATGAGGGGTCTGCATCTGGAATGCATAGAATTTGAACAGTGAGTAGGTACAGAGTTGATAGACTTCACTGTTTCCTTCCTACTCTCTCTATGTTGTAAAGCAAAGGAGAAAGCTAGTTTGTGTTAGAAATTCCTGTGCTGTGTAAAGTGTTAGTGTCCATTGGTGAGGCGTGACTGTTTATTTCAAATTATGACAATTGCAAAAATTAATTTTTCCAGTCCTAGCATCACGTGGGTATTTTTTACAGTGCTGAATCACTTCAAGTGTGACATAGTGAGCAAAGCTGCCCTTCAAGCAAATAAGATTCTGCTATGTTTGCGAGATTGTTATAGACTCTTGTCATAGGTAGATGATGAAGACGTAGGGTTGAATTTGTCTTTTGAGTAGACCTTACAGGATCAGACTTACTTCTGTGAGAAAGCAAATGCAGAAAAAATTCCTTAGCATTGAATTGCAATTCTAGAATAGGCAACAAGTTCCTTTGAAAAAGATTTCAATCTGTGACATAGTAAGAAGGTGACTTTTAAAAAATTTCCTTTAAGTACTATGGTCTGTCTAATTGCCTTATGAAAGGAGAAATATAATACCACTGTTCTAGGAAAATGTGGAAAATGTGTGTGTGTCGGGGGATTGCGCTAATGACCATATTTGAGACTGTTTATTTGTATTGTGGAATTAATTGTTTCCGTTTTTAAAGTTAAATATCCTGATCTTTTCTGTTGTCTGTCTTCTGATAGATCGGCTGGAAATCCGTGCAGCTCGAATTCTTTTGGATAATGATCATTATGCTATGGAGAAGTTGAAGAAGAGAGTTTTGGAGTACTTAGCTGTCCGACAGCTTAAAAACAACCTCAAGGGACCCATTCTTTGTTTTGTGGGGCCCCCAGGAGTTGGTAAAACTAGTGTTGGAAGATCAATTGCAAAGACTTTGGGTCGAGAATTCCACAGAATTGCTTTAGGAGGAGTCTGTGATCAATCTGATATTCGAGGCCACAGGTAACTACTTTTAATTGCTGTTTTCTCTCTTCTCTTTTTTCTGGAATTCACTGTTTCTTTTTATGTAGCTAGTACAGATAAATTTTGCTTATTTCAAACAACAGTAGTTATTAACTGATTTTTCTTGGTATTCAATGGTATTAAGCAGGAGAGAATTTTAGTAACGGGAAAGGATGTTTAGTGTTGAGATACAGCCTTTATTCTTTCCTTCTGCTGCTGCCCTTTATTGTCATATCGGAGAATGGAATTTCATCTTCAGTCATTTTGGCACTTTTGGAGTAAAAATCAGTAGAAAAAGCTAATGCAGACTCTTAAATGTTTAATTTTTCTACTTTTTAAGAGGGCTGCAAAGATGTAGTTATACAAAATAGCCTATGGATAGCAATGCATTAATTTATAACCATATTTGTTGCTAAAACAGGAGAAGAAACTGAGAGTGATGCTTAAAACTTGCTAGAGCATAGCAAGTGAGTTGCTTAGTATCTCAAACTTGTTTGTGTGCTATTTTCCATTTCAAAAGGAAGTTTACACAAGGATGCCTACACTGGAATATTTCAAAGGAGATTTTTTGGTGTGACTTTCCACAGAACTTTTTTTTTTTCATCTTATGTTTCTTCACATATCTACTTCTAAGTCTTTTAAACCATTTGTTTATATTGGTCCATTCCCCATTTCTTGAAATTGGAAGCCTAACAAACAAATAAGGTGGGTGAGTAACTGCCAAATATCAGTGCAGAATTTTTAGTTCCATTATACATATCTTATGCTTATTGCATGAAGTACAAGAAATTTGGAATAATGAATTTGTAGTGTTCTAAAGATCTGTAAGACTGTGTTCTTCTCCTTCACTGTGTATTGTTCTTGTGATTCATAAACTGCATTGTTAGTCATTGTTTAATAACTTGAAACATCAGAATTCCTACTTATTTACTTACAGTATGGATCCTAAAAACAATTTAAAATGTGATTTAACAACATGTTGCTATTCGAACTGAAACCACTAGAGGCTGTTGAATACTAACATCATAGACATAACTTCTCCAGAGCAGAGCAGAACCCAGGCTTTGTAACAGGGAAACCCTGTCCATGAATCTGACACTATGAATAAAACTGTCATAATCTCTTAGTTACAAGTAATTCGTACTGTTTTCCCTTTTTTGTTTGTTTGTTTTGGCTTTTATGTTTTGCTTAGACCTAACAAAGAATAAAGACAGCTAAAGTTTAAAAAACTTGTAAATTCAGATGTTTGTGGCTAGCACTGTAGTATTTTTGAGGGCATTATTAATGCATGGTAGAAGCCAACCACTATAGATTTCATATTAAGAATGAAATTAGCTGATGGGAAGTATTTGATAGGACAATTTATTTTTCATCATCAAAGGAAAATACTAGCTAGAATTAGCAAGAGTATCGTGGTTACTCTTCAACAAACAAGATTATGGTTTAAAAGTAAACTTTAGAGCAGTTATTATGAGGAGTCCCCTGTAAGTGAGTGTTTTTGCAAGTTTTTTTAATAGGTAAAATCAAAACCAACTGTTGCATACTGTGTTTTTCATTTCTGCTTAATTTTATTTTTTCTGCTTTTGTGTTTCTCAGAATAAGATTTAATCAAATTAAAAGTACAGCTTTTCCGTAGACCTCTGTCCATAATGTCCTTTTGAATGAATAAATCCTTCAAGTTATTCCCAGTCAAGTGAATCCATATTGTGCATCTGGTGGCAGTCAGAGAGAGGAATTACAGAGGTGGTTTAAAAGTGGGGAAGGCATAGGCTGCTGCTCTCTGAGTTTTACCATTAAGGCTGATTTTCTAATATATGTTAAGAGCCATTTATTTTCTTCTAAAAGCTCCTTATTAGGCTTTAAGGCTTAGGTTAAGGATTCATTAAACATTGCAGACGAATGATACTATATGTACCTACTAATGTACTATATATTTTTAAAGTATTAAATGTAGTGGAATAATATAAAAGAAGCTATGGTTCAGTTTCACATGCAAGCAAATACTGCCTGAAATAGCATTTGGCCACTTATTACTGTTGTAAGGGAAAGAAGCAGACCGATAAATTCAGCAAGCAAAATAAATATGTTAGATGGCAGCAGGGTGGGGAGTGGTCTTTCAGTAAGTGTGCTGTTCCATGTGTTGAGTAATTAGGGCAATTGGATACACCTAGTTTTTGCCATTTCAGTGTGGATCATGTGCCTGCAGCTGGGGTTTGTGAATCCCTTTTTGATTGGGTGAAGAGCAGCAGCTACTGTTCTGTATTCCCAAAATGAAATCATCATCTTGGTACAAAAACAGAACCGCTTTATCAGACATCCTCCAGCTGTTGTTTGTATTTACTACTCATCCATACCATACGTTAAAAGTTTACTGGTTTACATTTGTTGTTAAATGTTTTTCTATTAAAAAAAAATAGAAAATTACAAAAACCCCAGACCACCCTGAGCTTTTTTGCCAAAAAGTTCAGTGCATTTAAGATCTCCTCAATACTGATATTTTGATTTATATAGGAGCTATATGATATCTCTGTTGCATGTGTGTGTAGCTTTCTATTTTTATAAATAGAAAAGATGTAATTGCACCATTTATTTATAGTAGTGCTGATGAGATCACCCCGAAGCTCTTTTTCCCTCTCGCCTCCCTGTGAAGCATTCTTTCTTATATTACTGTTGCTTTTCAGTTTTCAGAAGTTTGGATAGTTCTGCAGGATTAGGCCTGTGCTGAAGACTTGTTCAAGTGCGTCTGGTGAGGAAGGTTGTGTTTCTTCCCCCTACAACCTATGTACTGTACTATAGTGAGGCAATGCTGGCAGTTCACAGCACAGGCCTTATTGCACTAGAAAAAAAGAACCACAAACCTCAAACAGCTTCACCTCTGAGAGAAATAGCTTTGTTATACAATGCGTAGGTACATTTGTAGAGCACTTGAGTAGATGACCTTGCAAAAAAGGACCCTGTTGTTGTGCAACTAACTTCTGAAATTTTGTTCATATTAACTTAGAGACCTTTTCCTACCTCTACAGTTTGAAAACCATTGTAGTTAAATAAAATTTAAAACTTCTTATCTTTTAGAACAGTATAAAGAAAGTTATGTTTTTATCAATGATACTAGGACTGCTTTAAAGGTTCCTGTTGGTATGCATTCCCAATTTACACTGTGAGAGCTGACAAGGTTAGATTTCCCATCTGCCTTTCTTGCATTTTCTAGAACACATAGCTCTGAGTGACGTGCTGTACAACTCTAGTAAAGGTACCTTTTCACTTATTTAGAAAAAAATGTAAAGATTACTAAATTACAGATTTGTGTGACATGATCTCTTAAGGGTTTTTTTAGTAGTTACCATGCAAGTGAGAGAAACAGGAAACTTGATCTGTACTTCCTGTTTTGAATGGAAATCAGCTGACCCTCTTTCTAGGTTTAATGCATGGAGAGAAGCATTGAGAAAAGGTACATTATATCATAAGAAATGCTAATGTAGAATATTGTTTATCCTCCTTTCAACCCTAGGTAAAATAATGAAAATAAATAATAACATCCCATTCAGTGGCTACTGTTCCAAACAACAGTATTCAGTTTCACAAGTTACAAGGCAGAAGTTAATGTCAAGCAGATAAATGGCCATATGTGCTTGTAATTTTAATATGTTGTAGTGGTTTTCTATGTAAATATCTGCAGGGTCTATCTACTGAGGACTCTTGTTGGGAAATGAAAGCAGGTTACTTATGTTTCTATTTTCAAGGTAAAATCCCATGTAGTTACTCTTTGTCATCATACATGTGACATTTGCATTAGCATTCTTTAATTGCCTTGGAGATCTTGAGTCTTTGATTGATAGTATACTAATATAGGTACTGGTCCATCTCCAGTAAGTGAAGATGTATCACAGATCTAGCCTGTTACACATGGGAAGAGTGAATTGATATGTAGGTATCAGTTATCCTAAAATTTATACTCCTAATTTCTATTTTGGGATACCTGATCGCATTGCATAAATTTAAGCATGCTTTTATTTGAAATTTAGTGCATCAATTAAACATTTATATTGAAGGGTTTTTTTTAATTTACCATGTCCAAAGATGATTAAAAATACAAATGAGAAGACAACAGTACAAGAGAGGAAGAGTAAGAATAGTCAATTGTCAGGGAGCGAAAGGAAGAGCATAATATTTCTAGCCACTGTGTACTTTTCTTATCTGATAACCCTAATTCTGTGGTGACAGAATATTTTGCAGTACTGCTTCATATTTCCAACAGTAGTTCTTTTCATTTTGACCTTTCAGTTCCTTGATGAACTCTTCGGGTTGTGTAGGAAACCATTTCATGCTTTTCATAACAGTAGATCCGTTTCAGTTGGATTGTGGTTTCTATTCAAGATTTTTATATGGTAGCTTATGACCCAAGGCTTACTTTTAGACAGGGTACATTAAAAAAAAATATAAAGTAATAATTTTTTGTCACTGCTAGAATGTTTTTCTTCTTGCTTGCTTTAGATGTCACTTAATTTTTATATTCTTAAAATTGTATTTCTCCAAGATACTGATCTCACTTGACTTGTCATAAGTTGTCTTGAGTGTATTTGCTTTTTTCTGCTTTTTCTTCACCACAGATCTTGATACATTGTGCTTCAGTCTACTTAGTGTATGGCTTATTTTAAAATGTTAAGTGTGATTGTATACAACAGTTTAAGTCTTAGTGAAAGCTGGTGTATCTGTGAGAATCTTCCATAAGTCTAAATATGTCATTAAATATCCAAATCTAAAAGGCCTGCTACTTGAAGTTTATTTCAGGTTTGTTTGAGGGGAAAAAGAAAAAAAATATTGCAGTCTATTAATAACAACAGCTTTTTTTGCATCTCAAGAAAGAAAAATCTCTTCTTGTTTTCTGTGGGTTTTTTTGTTGTTTGGGGTTTTTTTTGTGCTTTTGTTTAGAAAGACTAAAAAAATTTTAGAAGTTACAAGTGCGCATGCATTGGTATAAACAAACATTTATTATTCAGAAAACCTCTTGGTACCTAACACTTACTATTCCTTGACCTGTGTTGTTGCAATTGGATGGTTCAGGGAGATAAAGTGATTATTCACAGTGCTTTCCCTTGACTACAGAAACCCAGTTTACCTTCATTTAGTTTATAAACAAAATCTGTATCTTAAAAGTAGGTGTAACAGATATCTCAAATTTTTTTAGAATTTAAAAGGATCTGATAAAGCTTTGCATGCCTTAAAGCACAAACATTCGTTAAAAAGGTGTAATGTCTTTAAGCGTGCACTTGAGAATAATGTACCAAGCAAGAAAGAAGAATGCTTAATGTTTACCCATTTATGTTATCCTATTACTGGCATAAATGGAATATTAAAAACTGTAAGGCTGCATTGTCTCTGAAGCCTATAAAATTATTTACTAGTACAGTAAAAACTTTTTTATTAACAATTTCCCAGAAGCAACAACAACAAAACCCCCACCAACAGCCAACCAAAACCCAAATCCACAAACAAACAAACAAAAAAAGTAACACCACCCACACCTAAAGAGCCCCCAGAATTGCTACAATCATTAATTTGGTTGTGCTGGTAAATGATTCACTTCTGTGAACTTCAGCTCTGCTTCAGTCTTATAATTTTCTGATTTCATAGAGTCCTTTCATTCTTTTGGCAAGGTTGACTGTGTGCAGATGGAAAATTAAGTGGCATGCCAGTATAATAGCTCCCCTGTGCAGATTTTTTGATCTCCAATAAATGTTATATAGTGCCATCCTCAGTGGAGAGGAATCCGCTCACTGGCTGCAGAGTAAGACTCTACACAAAAGCAGTGAGGTGATAAACTATTGTACGCTGGTTGCTCCAGTCTTTAGCAGTTGTCTCCTGGATGTGGTAAGAGGCTAACTGAAATTTGTTACATGTCTGGCTATTTAGAAGAACTTCAAAACATTAATTTTTGCTTGGATCTAGAATTAAATACAGTAAATGCAATTTGTTCTCTCAGTGGTTAAATATTTCATGGAACTAACATCACTGCTGTGTGGTTTTAGTTGTTTGAGGTTTTTTTTATATTTAAAGTCTTCTCTGGTATCTTTTGAAATTACTCCCATGGTATTTTTGGTTTCTTCTTTCTAAATGTCATCCTGTTTATTTTGGACCATATTAAAACAGATGATATGGCAAAGCAGGCCTGTTCTGCGTATCTGCTTTGTGAGGGTCATGAGATAGTTACTGTAATTCAGCAAGCACTTCATGTATCTCTCTCTTCTTGAGTGACCAGCATTTCACACTCATAATTATAGTACACTGTTTAGTTATGGCACAAGCATGTTACACCTGTGATAAATGCAACAAAGAAGGGATATATATGCATGTAAACAGTAGTTGCTGTGTGCATTGGGAAGTTTTTATACCACCTTTGCTGAATAACTTTAGACTCGTAGCTTTTTTTGTACCATTGCATTGTTCTAGTTTTATTTCATGTTGAAATGACATATTAAATACAATTATTTTTCATGAGTATTAATTAAAGCATGGTGCATATACAAGAAACATCAGCAGTGCAGCATATTTGGATTTTTGCCTTAATTTCTAACATGCTGCCTGAACTTTGTGCTGATGACAAAACCCCAGTATCATTATTATGAAGATAGTAATTTTATTAAGGTTCCCAAATCTACTTCTCCTTCTTCGTACAGTACAAGGGTGCTTGCACTGAATTCAGTAAAATGCTTACAAGCCATAAAGTTTGGATATGCTTTAATACATACGTTTATCTTTCCCCATGTACTTTTATTTCTTTCTTACAGGCGCACCTATGTTGGCAGTATGCCTGGCAGAATAATCAATGGACTGAAGACTGTTGGGGTTAACAATCCAGTATTCCTGTTAGATGAGGTTGATAAACTAGGCAAGAGCTTGCAGGGGGATCCTGCAGCAGCCTTGCTGGAGGTAAGAGATGTTGAATTACAAGCATTGTTTCATTTGTAATTAAAAAGAATTGAAATACTGGACTCAGAAAGGAAAAATCATTGGACAAAAGGTAGCGTGGCAGTGTCAGCTTTTTAATTCAAATACCAGGTGCTATGTTTTGACATAGTTGGATTTCTGTCAATTACTTGTGTGCAATGCAGATGCTGTTACATAGTATGCTAAATAAGGCATCTGTAATCTCAGTGATCTGTACCTAAACACAAGGATCTATTTTGTGCTGGTTTTTAAATATAAAGACTATTCAAGCCTTAAACATCAATTATTTGGGGGACTTCAAGACATTGATTTTTAATGACCAAATGCTATTATCTGTAAGAAAGAACTGTAGATCGGCCAGACGGTAGCTGGACATTCCAAGTTTTTCCCATCCTTGGAACAATTTTAATATATTTTTGAAGCATTTGGTGGTACAAGCTTATATTGGACCTGGGCATTTTACCTTGCATGTAATATGGACTAGCTACACATTCTTTTAGCAGTGTTTTTTTAATTGGTGTTGTCATTAACTTTCTGAACTTAATTTTTTCATTTAAGCCACAGATTCCCCATTCTGTGACTGATTATGATGTGGCAAGTGTTTGCTTTCCATAAGAGTCATCTATTAAGTGTGTTTTTTTCTGAAATTCTTGGAGTCAGACCAAGATATAAATGGATCTAATTTTGAAGTATGTGGTGTAGTTATTTTATCACAAAGAGTTGAGGGGTGTTTAAGTTGACTTCCTGAAGACACAAGTTAAATCTTGGAGATATGAGTAATGACTGTTGAATGAGATACTGTTGGAATATTTTATAAATCCTTCAACTGTTGAGATGTTATTAACTAGATTAGTTGTTGGGATTTCAGGAGTCTAAAAGTTGACCGATGATGAGAAATATGAATTGAGACCTAGGCCTTGCAGGCTTCAAGTACCAGAGGAGTCTGTAGCAGAGAGCAGTAATAAGTTGCCAGAAAATTCTTTCTGCCTTCTTTTTCCCTGGAGTATGATACATAGTTATATCCCAGAACAATTCCTTCTTCCACTGGTGTGCTAATTCAACAGTTTTTTTCTAGCAGTTTGCTGGAGAAAAGGAGTGTTTTCTCAGGTATGGGGAAGAGACAAAGCATTGCCCTTCCCCACCGTCATAGTGCAGAAGGCTATGTGTGTCATCCTCTGCTAGCACTGATGATGAGGAAAGGAGGGAATGAGGAAAGTAATGGCACAGCAGGCCTGGGCTAGGATGAAACGCCTGAGGCTGTCCAGAGCAGATGGATCACTAGGGCACTTAATGGCTTTGGTATTGCACACATTTGGAATTTCCTCATACTGCTGTAGTTTTACACCATCTACCTCTCATGTGTTCTTTCTAGCTGTACGGGCTACTATCCTATCATTATTTCAGCGTAACTGCTTCTGTGATTGTTCTTCACTTGTTTCAGTCAAAAGGAGTTGGGTTAATGAAAGACATTTATCCAGATTTTTTTAAGCTAGCCTGGCTCAGTGGCACTGAAATTATTTAGGACATGATCTTAGAAGCATCTCAGTTACCAGACTTAAGGTATAGTAACTTCTGTAGCTTGGTGGTTGTAGGTGGGGATGAAAGTGGTTCTGGTAATATTTGCCTGCAGAGTCATTCTAATGACTCTTTTTGACTGACAGTGCTTAACACAGTGATTTGAATATGAAAAATGCTACTTAAATTAAGGTGTCATGAGCTCGTCTGTATGCTGTGTCTGTGTATGTGCATGTCTGCGAATGAAATGTCAATCAACATTTGTAGAATGTTATTATATCCTTCCTGCTGGATAGTGTAAAATTACTGTTTTGACAAGGCTAACTAGTTCTTTGGAAATCAGCATATGAATAGGATATGGTTTGAGAGCTGTGTTTTGATATTTGCATGATAACATGAACTAGTAATAATTTAAATGTGCTAGAAAATACTGTGGCTTCACTTCTTTTAGCTTTTAAAAATGACAGTTATGCTCCTTTACCTGTGTATTTCTCATGTGTGTAATAGACATTTCTAAGGTGTGAGGAAAGCCTTTAAGTGCAAGGAAAACAGGCAGAGGAATGTAACAAATATTCTAATGTATTTTCTTTGTACTTTTCACGTGTAGGTTTTTATTTACTCTGTTGTTACTGGTAATGAGCTCTGTTTCTGAGTTTGCTGGTACTTCTGCTGTGGTTCTCCTTTAGATTGAACTAAGTGGGCTTAAATCTAGTCAATGCAGGGATAAAACATAACTGAAAATCAAATGTTAGCTGGCTGACATTTTTAAGTATTTTGTTTGCTATGCTGTCAAAATTAGTAATGAAGTAATGATTTGCATTTCTTGGAAAGATAATAACTTTTTGGAAGTGTTCCAATAATGAAACCAGATCTGTACATTAAGATTGTTTTTTTTTTTTTTCTCATTCCCTGTCTTGCAGTAGAGAATAAGCATTTCTAGTCTTACTCTATTATGTCAAGTGCAAGGGCAAATTAAATTAATTTCTTTTTTAATTATTTGTATTTGAATTTTTGATATTTTGTTGCTGCTTTGGTATGTTTTGTTTTCATATTTTAAAACCACATTCTCAGTGGTATTCAACACAGCTCCTGACATGGGTTATTCCATCTGAGGCTTGTCAGGTTACCTTCAAACTATCTGCTTGGGTAGCAGTCTTTGTGCTAGTCATTGCTAATGGACCATTAGTTGCATCTGGAGGAGTAATTGCTCTATTAACCATGTCTGGGCTGCTCCCATGTGAGATCTATATATCCCTCTACTGCTGTCTAAAGAACCTGAAGCAGGTGCTTTACCTCTTCTAATGGAGAACTCATGCCTGGACACAACAGCTTAATTGTGATCTGCTTTTTGTGGTTTGCACTGTTGGAAAGTCCATCTGGATGAGCAAAGGTGGCTATTATGTAGGAGAACAGACAACACTAAGTGGTCACCTAACTGGCACATTTGTTTATCAGATGTCTGCTTCTTGTTTAGTAAGTGCCATCATTAACTATAAAAGGCACATTCTTTTTTCCTTAATGTGTAGGTGTGTTAAATTCTTATTGTCTACAATGGGACATATTCAAGAATAAAATTGCCATAATATGTAAGCTTGGAAGCAAAGCTTGATGTTTTATAAAGGCTGGATGTGTGCTTAGTTCTAGTGCTTCTGCAGAGTTGTTGCTTAAGCAAAACAGAATGTCTTCCTATTTCCAGTTACTGTTCATCAACAAGGGAATGTTTTAGTCTAAATATAGCTGACCTCTGTTTAAAACAGAAGAAAACAGAAATGGATTCAAGTCCCTGATAGTGAGTATTTGTATGCAGGGAAGTTAGACCAGGAGCATAGCCAGGCAATAAAATGTTAATGGAACTTATTCTGGATTTTGTGATAATAAAAAACTGCTACAGAGAAGCCTTTGTATGCATGTGAGCTGCCAGCCATAAATTAACCAAGATGTTTTGTTCACTGAATGTTCTTTTTGTACTTACTATTTAGTTGAATGTTTTTGAAAAACCCTTGAACTTGGAACTTTAGCACAGATACCTAGCCAAAGAACAGTTCTATTTTTTGGCACATCTGTTTTAAATGCGTAGACGTGATACTGTTTTATGTCTTATTCTAAGAAATAGCTACCATGACAAAGAATTATTAGTCCAGAGAACCTCTAGCCCTTGTAGAAAATCTCAGATAATTCACATTTTTTAGATACAAGCAAAGCTGGTTTTGATTTTAGTTTCCTTTAGTATTGTTTGTGCATGGGTACAGCATAAATATTTTGTGTATCTTTATAAATAATATTAAATCACTGGCTTAGTGCTTAGTAGGATTCATAAGGATTTCTAATTACAGACTAGAAGGAGAAAAAGATAAATGTGTAGATAAATGTTATTAAAAAAACCCAATGTGGTCTGTTGAGATACATTTTCAACATCTTTGGAAGTAGCTGCAAATGCTTCAGCTAATAGACTGGAATTTTCTGGAAATACTATGTTATTCATGTAGAAGTTGAATTAGAATTTGCTGTTTAAATCAGTTTTTAAAAGTTTGCAATCATGGAATTTGAATGGGAAAATAATATTTAGTATAGATCTTCTTTATCTGAAGACAGTTTGTAGATGCTGTGCTTGGGATGCACACCTATTATTGTGGCCCTCTCCCTACATGATAGGGCTAGATTGTAGGACTAGTTGAGGTATCTAAAACTCTGCTTGAATTACGCATCAGTGTACTTGGCTAGTCGGGAGTAAATGATCAGCAGCTGTCAGCTGAAGAAGGTAAGAAAAAAAGCTTTTGAATTGCTTATAGCCAATGTACAGTAGCATTCGCTGAGTTCCAACCTCGGTTTTAGAATTTAGGCATATGCTTCAATATGTTTTAAGATTTCACTATTAAGAGGATTGTATAACTTGTATTTGATTACAGTTGCAATACATTTCCAAGTACTAGTCTTAAATCTGTGCTTCAAAATAAAAATCAATAATTGTTCTGTTTTTAAAAAGAATTCTGTTTTGTTTCTGGCATTTTGTAAAAATGTATTGTACTACAGTTTGTTGTGATCATAAATAATTTCTGATCCAAATATTTTTAACTTTTTCAAAGACTGAACAGAATTTAAAAAATAATGAAAATTCAGAATAGTTTCTTTCATAACCAGCTAAGTGCTCAAGTTCATTTTGTTTAGAATAATCAACACTGTTCTTGGCTATAAGTCAAGTTGCTAAGACAAGGAGTGCATTCATTTGGGTATAGGCAGATAAATTATTTTGACAACAGTGTGATATTTCTCAGGAGATGCACAGGTCCCATTATTTGTAACATGAGAATTATTCATGTCAGTGTAGCATTGATAATTCATCATTTGGGAAGGAAAAGTGTGGCAGTACTTAAAGGGGGGGTGGCATGAAAGTGATTCATAGGTGATGATACAGAAGCCAATTGTAGATTGCTGTATACAATGAACTCCCAATTTTCAGCACTGTTGAAAATGCTGTAAGACAGCACCTTAGTACGCTCGTGATCCACATGCAATATTTATCACCTAATGCAGAAAAACAGCTTATTAAAGTAATAGCTTAAATGTAGGCAAGTGTTGCATTAACACACATAAGGTATACTAAAAGCAATGGGAAGACTACACTGTTATTATGTGGACAAGCTTGAGAAGCAGACCTGTGTGAATCTCATGAGGTTCAACAAGGCCAAGCACAAGGTCTTGCACCTGGGTCAGGACAATCCTCGGTATCAATACAGGCTGGGGAATGAAGGGATTGAGACCAGCGCTGTGGAGAAGGTCTTGGGGGAACTGGTAGATTAAAAGGTGGATGCGATCTGGTAATGTGCGCTTGCAGCCCAGTAGGCCAACACTGTCCTGAGCTGTATCAAAAGCAGCATGGCCAGCAAGTTGAGGGAGGTGATTCTCCCCCTCCACTCCACTCTGGTGAGTCCCTACCTGCAGTGCTGTGTCCAGCTCTGTGGATTTCTTAGCACAAGAAAGACATGGACCTGTTTGAGTGGGCCCAGAGGAGGCCACAAAAATGATTGGATGTCTAGAACCTCTCTGCTGTGAGGAAGGGCTGAGAGAGTTGAGGTTGTGCAGCCTAGAGATGAGGCAGCTTTGAGGAGACCTTACTGCAACTTTTCAGTACTTAAAGGGGGCCTATAAGAGCAATAGGGACAGACTTTTTAGCAGGGCCTGTTGTGACAGGACAAAGGGTGATGGTTTTAAACTAAAAGAGGGTAGATTTAGACTAGATACAAGGAAAAAAATTTTTAGGATGAGGGTGGTGAAGCACTGGCATGGGTTGCCCTGAGAGGTGATAGTAGCCCCATCTCTGGAAACATTCCAGGTTGGGTTGGAGGTGCCTCTGAGCAACCTGGTCTATTTAAAGAAGTGCCTGCTCATTGCAGGGGGGCTGGACCTTTAAAGGTCCCTTCTTTATTGTTTTATTAAGCCATAGTTCTACTTTTGTAGTTAATTTCTGAGTTTGGTTAGACTGTGTTATTCTTCAGTGCTTGTTTAATTTTGTTTCCCTTTTTTTATCACAAAATTTGGAGGAAAAAAGAAAAATATGTAGACTGCGTTAGGAAAGCCAGGACTCACCTAGACTCTAGACTAGCATGGGATGTGGATGTCATGGACAATAAGGAGTGCTTCTACTACTACATTAGTAGTAAAAGACTGCACAAAGCTGAGTGAATGGGGCAGGTGATATAGTGACAGCAGATAAGACAGATAATCTTATGTTCTCACTCTTGGTCTTCAGAGTGAGATCTCTCAGGTTGGTGTGCTTAGAGTAAGAAGTGCTGTCAGCAGCAGATGAGGTTTGGAGTCAGGGATTACTTGAGACAATTCTACTCATACAAGTCCATGGGACCACATGGGTTGCTTTTCCAAGGGTGCTGAGAGTCCTTGAAAGGCCACTCTCTACCATCTGTGAAAGGTCATGGAGAGAGAGCTTACAGGGGGTACTTGACAATTGGGAAAATGCTGCGGCCATCTTGAGGAAAGGATAAAATAAAATAATGGGGAAATAACTTTCTTTGCATGTGGTGTGGAATGTATTTACAGAGTGAGGCAGTAGTAATGTTTGGAACATATTTTATGATTGTAAAGTAAAATTTGACAGATCCAAAGGGAATATAATAAAAAGGTGCATAATTTATTTGCTACAAATTGAGCAACTGCATCAGTTTTGTGTTCACTCTTGTTAAGGTCTTGGATCCAGAACAAAATCACAGCTTCACCGATCACTACTTAAATGTAGCCTTTGATCTGTCCCAAGTCCTTTTCATAGCTACAGCCAACACTACAGCTACTATCCCACCTGCTCTGCTGGACAGAATGGAAATTATTCAAGTTCCAGGTAAAACTACAGTGTTTTTATTAAAGTGACTCTTGCAAGTCCATAAACAATGTTGGAGTGTTTTTTCCTGAAATGAAAAGCAGTTCTCGAGGTAAGCCTGCCTGGAATCTAGGATGAATGTCTGGAATTGTTAAATGAGCCTAGTCAGGATGCCTCCGTTATGGCCTCTGTCATGAGAATGAAATCTAGCATTGCACTTGGGAAAATTCAGTTCCAGGTATATGAAGATATATTGATACATTCTGCAATAATATTTTCACTAATGGATGTGTTTCTGTTCTAACTGGCTGTTGGCTGATGCATCTTAAGATTCCAGTGAGGAAATGGGTGTTTGAGACACTAAAATTCTATTATCCTTGTTCACATGAAGTTATGAATAATCACAAAGTATCATACCAACAGCCTTTCAAATCGTAGCTGGGTTTCTTTTGATAATTCGATCAGATACAATTATAAAGGGTAAGAAAATTTATTATATTGTAGCATATAAGCAGAAAAGATTAGTAAACATCTGCTTTTGCAGGATACACACAAGAAGAAAAAATTGAGATTGCACATAGACACTTGATTCCTAAACAGCTTGAACAACATGGCCTGACTCCACAGCAAATACAGATTCCACAAGTAACCACTTTGGACATAATTACCAGGTAAATCTGTTATTCATTGCTTTAAGATAAATAACTTTTTCTGGTAACTTGTAAATCATTTATAAAGTGATAACACAAAACATTTCTTAAGATCTATTGTCCTTAACAGCTTCAGAAGTTCAATGGCTGGTAATTGATGGAATTGCTCTTTTCTGAGCTCTGTCTGGCTCTGCTGTCTAAACCAAATCATCATTCCTTCTCTAGACAGTTCCTTGTTCTGGTGCTCTGTATGGCTCACAATCAGTTGTGTTGACACAATTGGCATAACAATAAACAGAAACACTTGAAACTAGTGTTGCTATAGTGTTTAGTGCCTGAAGCTGTGGTCTTGGCAGCAGACAACCTTTATTATAAAGAATTAAGCTTTATTTCTGACATTTTCATAGAAAAACTGGAAATTACCTTTTTTTTTTCTTGTGACTTGATGGGCCACAGTTGTCTAAAAATTTTAATTCGATTAAAAAAAAAATAAAATGTGGCTTTTTAAATGTAGCTTGTGTTAATTAGAACTACTTTTTTTTTTTTTGGACACAAGAACAAAGGTATTGATCAGAACATCTTTTGGACTTAATTAGCTCATTTCCAGTGGAAAAAAAAAATGTCAGTATTCAATGAATTAAAGTATTTCATGACCAGAAATGTCAGTTTAGCATTTAGTGAGTGTTACTGTCTGGTGTTTCTTTTTAATTCATAGACTAAAAGAAAATACTCTCAGTGCCAGTTTCTCAACTTTCAGTGAACGATGTTCTTCCTCTAAATTTTTTGTGTGTCTGAGAAGAGCTCAGTGCTTTGGAGCATTGTTTAGCCTTTCATTAGAATCAGACACCAGGTGTTTGTCATGTCTTCTTCCCACTCAGTAGTTTGTTTTTGCAATTTTATCAGCAAACCACAATTATTTTGATAAAAGCACATGACATTTTTCTCCTGTTTATTAGAGTAGCCCAAGATCTCACTGCTTTTCACATCTCATTTTATTTGAATGTATTTTTAAAAAAGAAAGTGTGTTTACATTCAAAAGAAATCTCTCTTATAAAGAAAATCCACCAGTAAAACAATTGTCTCTATGCTAGATACACTAGAGAAGCAGGCGTCCGCTCTCTGGATCGGAAGCTGGGAGCAATTTGCAGAGCAGTGGCAGTGAAAGTGGCGGAAGGACAGCACAAAGAAACAAAGCCAGATCGTGCTGAAGTGGGTGACGGAGAAGGTGTGTATCTTTGCACGTTTTATTAAAAAGGAAACTTCTAAGCTAGTCATTAAGAAGCTGATTCATCAACTGTTTCACCTTTTTTATGCTTCTTTAAAGGCCTCTGTTTTTAAAAGCTTTGCACAGAGTGACATTAGCTGTTGTTCAAGTAGTGCTGAATTATGGGTTGGGACATAAATAGAGTAATTTTAGCCTGTCAGGTTGGTGATTGAGAAGGGCAATGGATCTGTGTCATATCTTAGGTTTGCACTTAACTCTGTGTGTATCTTTCTGTCTTCCTATGCTTTTTTTTATGCAAAACTTTCACATTTTTTTTTCTTTTTAATTAAAATACTAAGCATGGCTTTAGTTATTATATTTAAAGAGGTTCTTTACCTGTGCTGTGCATGTTCTACCAGCTCAAAACTCAGATCTGGTTGGTTTACTCTAAAATAAATGTCTGCCTGAAGAACTTCGAAATTAGAAAAATTTGGGGGCTCTTTTTGTTTGCCCTTTAAGACTGCATCTATTCTAAGTCTCTTGGAGCTTTGGTAACTTGTTAAAGTTAGTAAGTCTGTTGTTGTTTCCCTTGTATACAGACAGTAGGGAGTACAAACAAGGAGACTTATCTTTTAAATTTCCTTTAAAATGCACCCCCCTTTCAGAGGGTAAATTCTGGGAGTGGAAATACAACTGATATTTGTACAGTGGTACTAATTAGAAGAGTATACAAAGAAGAGTATTATATGTAGTTAAAGCTTTTGTAATTTGTCTGTGGAAATTGGTTCTTCAGCTTTACCTTGTCTTTTTTTCCTAATTCAGTATTTCCCTTATGTATTAAATCTTTTACATATTCTTTTACCTTGTTGAGTTTTCTAAGGTCATCATAATGTCAGTGAAAACTGTAGTATCAGAAGCATTAATTTGGTCTACAAATCAGTCTTTGCTTTTAGCTTGGCTTCAGCTTAGTTTTCTCTGAGTGTTTGGCTTAAAGAAAGCAAACTCTCATAGTCGCAGTGGCTGCAAATGCATGAATGACTGCAGTTTTCCTTTTCCCATCTACATTAAAAGGAAGACCTTTTAAGACATACTTACTAATGCTTTCCATTTACATTATGTGCACCTCTTCTGCCTTTTCTTCTCTGTGCTGGATTTTGTGAAGTCAAGACACTGAGTTTGATGATATATTTGTGATACGTGAACTTGCTCTTGAATCAGAATGCTGAGACTTTGGGCTGTGATGGTCAGGCTTATTAGCATCAAGCTAGTACACATCCAACCTGGATGCGTTCAAATCTAGGTTGAATGCGGTCTTGAGCAACCTAGTCTAATGGGGAGGTGTCCCCGTCGTGGCAGAGGGGTTGGAACTAAATGATCTTTAAGGTCCTTTCCAACCCAAACCACTCTATGATTCTGGTGGTTTTGTTACAGCCACTTGTTTTGACAGTAATTTTGATAAGTCATATTTTTTAAGGGGTTTTTTTTTTTTTGCACTGAATGGTAACTCTCTTTAAAATGTGCTTGAAAAGGTCTGATGTGATTGAGGAATAAGAAAAAGTCTTGTTCTGATCTGCAGGCCTTCTGACAAAGAAAAACTAGGTTCAGAGCACAACTCCTGACCTTATATGAGGAAACATTTTACTAATAAAGCAAAGAATTAAAAGGAACTGTCTTAAACATCTCAATCCAGTGAGAGAGATATTTGCCATGTTAAAATTAGCACTGTACTTGCAACTTAGGTATTAACACGGTTAAAATTAGTGCTGGATTCGCAACTTACCAAAGTGAAGTGAGAACAGCAAGCTAAGTGCTTCAAAAGAGGGCAAAATGGTAGCATTTTTGGTTGACGCACAACTTGGCGTAAGCCCAGAAGAAATGAGCTGCGAAGAATTGCTTTTGTTCTTCTGGAATTGAAACTGTTCGTAAGAAAAAACTGTATTGATAAAAGGGAGCCCAAGGGACAGGTGGTTCTATAGTTAAACGTTGGTGTTGTGAAGGCATGCATAGAATGGTGAAGTCTGCAAAATGTATTTTATTTTATACTAATGCTGTGCATATATCTTGCTGTATATTTAGCAGAATGCGTCATTTGTTGTGATTATATGAGAGCAGGATACTTTTAAAAAGTATTTTTGTTTAGTTTTCATGCAGTCTCTTGGAAACAACCAAGTATTAAGAAAACCCTCAGAAATAGCCCCAAATACTTGCAAATTGATCCAAATAATGGGATTTGTAGCCTAAATTTATTTCTTTTGGATTTTTTTTTTCTTCTCTTGATTAGAGGACATTTGTGCAATTGTGCATAGTGATGATGAATTATTATTTCATATAATGAATGACTCCAGAAGAATAGTTAATCAAGTTGTCTCTTAATAGTTTAATTTAATTTTTTTTTTTTTTTTTTTTCCTTTATAAAAAGACATTTTTGCTTTAAAAGTTTATCAGTTCCTGATGTGGGACTGAGCCTCTACAGTTAAGGCATTCATATGCAATAAGTTGTGAATATTAAAGAGCAAGCTACAGGCTTGCCTTGTATTCTGCCTTCCTAAAGCATAATTTTTATACGATTTGTAGCATATCAGGAATGGTAACATGATGCCTGATGCCTGTTGTGTTTATTCAGATGAGTTCCCTCAGGCTTGTGGATTTGTAATAAAAATTGAAAGATATTAGGCGGTAGAGCCACAAAATTTCCATCATATTGATTAAAACAGATTATTAATTCAAAGTGGAGCATCTGTTTTCAAGGCTTTGTGAACATCGGGCTTTGGATGGTGTTTGATAGTAGATTCTAAAACTGGGGGATATCTGTCATAGCAGAACTGATGCTAGGAGATATTCTGTCAAGCTGTGTTTAGCACTTTCCAAAAATGCCTGACTGAAATACACTGGCAGCTTTGTATTGCCTCTCTTGCTCCTTTGACTCCTGAGCTTTATGATGAAGTTGGCAAGTTGAGGAGTGTTAGCTTGTGTCAGTTGTTGAATCTGTACAGTGGACTTGAGCAGAAGCAAATGGAGTCATTTTTCAGTCCTCTCCAGGGAGTCATCCTTGTGTACAGTAAACACTATCTGATACTTTACTGAAATACTATCTAAGATTTATGAGACATTCATCTAGTCTTTGACACTAGAAGAAATTCTGGGAGTCACAAAAATATGTGAAACTCTCCTTACTATTTTAGAGCAACTGCCTTGAGAATACAATGTGGCAGCTGTGCACTAAGACACCGTATCATGATACAACAGTGGAAACCCATAGTGAAAAATTATTTATCTAATATAGACTTGGAAGAAGCATTAGGACAGGTAATATTCAATAACTATTCAAAAAAACAAAAAAAAAGTGATTAAATGAGCATTCTGTCTATGTTGAAACCAAGGATTTAAAAATACTTAAACATTTCTATAACCCAGTAATACAGTACAGTTTGTTTTATTCCTTGTGGATAAAACAACACTTGTTTTAGAGTTTAAATCCAAGTTTGAACTGTCAATGTGAACTGAAACTCTCCCTTCCTCAGCTTGGGTGTAATGCATTTTATTCAAAAACGCATGCATGAGTGTGGGGGGTTTTGCTTGTTTTTAGTATGTATAAAGGCCTTAGTATAGTTGGGGTAACATCCCTGCTCTTGGAAAAAGTGACCTGTTCTATGCTGTAGCCAAAACTCAGCACAGGATCTCCCATAACACTGGGAAATGAGTTTGTGAAATCTGATCGTCATAAATCCCACAGTGGAATGACTGTAGGGTCTCAAGTTTGAGCTCAGCTGTGCTAGCATTAGTATACTTAGCTCTGCAGACTGTAATATGTGGTTCTTTCTAAAAATTGCTTGGAATGTCTTTTCTGTTTTAGGCCAAAGAAGCATAGATGTTATGAAAAGTTGGGTTTGTGTAAAAAACTATTTTTTTACCATGTTAATTTATCTAAATAGTCCTGCATGAAAACCTCAAATTCAAGTGCTTCAAGTGCATATTGTCATTCTAGGTGAGATTTCAGAGAACACAATTATTTTGTGAAAAATGTTCTGACCCCGTGGGTTGCATATTTAAATATGCAAGTGTTAGTAAGATTGGGGTCCCAGGAAGGGAGTTCCTTTCCAAAAGAAAATCTTCTGGAAGTAATACTTTCCAAGGATGTAGTGCATAAGAAAATGGAAAGTTGCTCTGTTATGCTTGGTTTTGAATGTGGACTGTTGTCAACAAGGGCAATCTCATCCTTTCCTTCCTAAATGTAGTTCTGTGGAGTTCGTTAGTAGTTCGTTAGTTCAGAGTGGCTGAAAGAATTCTGAGTCTCTGTTGCATATTGCTGAAGCATCTGATAGTAAATGAGCTGAGAAAAAAGGGACACTCATTTTCCCCTTTAACTGCCCACAGACTTGAAACCTTTTCTTTCATTCTTACGTTCGGTTCTTATACCACTTCATCACAAGTCAGCAAATCAGAATGTGATGTGTTAAAAGCAGTTTAAAAAATTTAGGTTTCTCTTATATTATTCTATCTTGTCTAGTAAGTATGGCTAGAAATATTCGTGTTTAAGGCTTATTGTGTTACTAGTGCTTAATTTAAATACGTTTTATGAGGAGCTGAGAAATTGCTATATGTTAAGAAAGGTTTAAGCTCTTCTATTCACTTATTTCCATTATACCACTAGATTTTTTTTTTATATATTTGTGCCATGGAATTAATTTTTAACTTAAATCCTGGATTACATGTAGTAGTTCACTGTAAATATGTTTTCTTATGAGTCTGTTTTCTTACAAATCTCGTATTTACATGAAAGATTTTGTTTGGAAACTTGCAAAGACAGATTCCTGAGGAACATTGTTGTGATCTTTGAGTAGCTGCAGATTCTGCCCTGAAAATGTTACAGGCTTAATCCTTTTTATTAGTTGGTTGTTTTTGTGGATTTGGTTTTGGGTTTTTTGGTTTTTATTTGGGGGAGAGTGTTGGTTTGCTTTTGGTTTGGTTTGGGGTTGGGTTTTTTTTTTTTTCCAATTTTTAAATGTTAGAACAATTTAGTCCTAACTGCTTATTTTGTTTAAGACGTAAATTATATTTTGGAACATTGCTGTATGCTTTTATACAAAACCAGATTATGTCAGAATTTAGGTTAACATTTTACGAAAAAGTCTGTAGTTTGTTGTTGTAGATTATAAAATGGTGTCCACTAATTAGATTATATAAACTCAAAGGAAGCATTTCTGATTGTTTTAATAGGGCAGGTGACCTCAAAAATTACATACTGATTTATTTATGAGAAGTCTGTCTCCTTCAACTGTATATGTAGATTTCAGTGAAATAAGAGCAAGCAAAAATGGAAAATTGTGTTTCTTGGGTGGTAAAATCTCAGTGCTAGAACAAAAGTAGTTGTTTTTAAACTCAGTTTTGTTCTAAAATCTGAATTGTCATATCAAATTACTCAGGTTGTGAAGTTCCATAGTGTTCAAATTGCAGTCTGAGTTGCAGTCGTAGCACGCAGGGTTATGTTTCCTAGACTTGCCAGTGTTTATGTATTTGAATTTATTATGCTCAGAAATAGTAGCTCAACAAAAATATAGAGACGTGCTGAAATAGGAGAGTCATCTCTCTAAGGCAGTGCTTACAGTAAAGGAGTAGGATTTATGCACGGAGAATTGAGTTGTACAATGGAAAGATTAGTGTCTGCTGGATAAGGACTATTAGAGTCCTGAATGAAAGCTGAGTTGGTGTTACTATGGTAATAGTGATGTAGAACGTTTACCTTGATACTCTGTGAAGGCTTTAGTGAGCATTGCACTGAAACAAAAATAATTGTAAAAAGGCCTTTATGTATCAGGATTAATAAGAGGATAGATATTCTCTCTTCATCCAATCTGAGAATTACTTTTGCATCACAGAACACCTCTTAATGTTATATTAAATAGATGAGATCAGTGTTTCGCGTTTTTCTGTAATAGTTTACATTCCTGGATCTTCAATTACTGTGCATATACTAATGTACAAAGGAAGATGGTTTCTTTGTTGATAGCCAAAAAAAAAAAAAAAAGAAAAAAAATTTCAAGAAAGGAATCAGTGGGGGTAATTTCCCAAAATATGTTATGAAGAAATATCTTCCCTGTATGGTATGTGTACAATGCTTGTATTAATGCAGGGGAGGCATTGCCATAAAACTGCCACAGAACCTTAGAACATCTGGATTATTCAAGTATTTTTCATTTCTCTGAATCACGTTTTACTAAAATATTGCTTAGGACTCTTGAGAAAAATGGTAATGAGCCTTTTGCATCTGGATCAGATCTGTGGGGAAATGACTCCCTGCTTATATTCTTCTGTATACAGTCGCTTAAGTAAATGTGCAATGTAGGCCTAGTGCAAATGATGTTCAAGTTCTTGAGCTTATTCATGGCAACCAACGGGCTGTGTAGTCTGATTTAAAAGAATTTTGAAGCTTTGATATTACATGGTCCCTGTTACAGTTCACTTTTGTATAGAAAATACATTTGTAGAGAAAACAAAAAAAAAATAAGGAAATTTTGCTAAGGAAATAATTGTATAGGTAAGAAATAAAATCATACTATAAATGGAGGAAGGAAAGAGCACACTTTTGAATCCATAACTAGTGCTTTAATTATGTGCTCCTTTCTTAATGACCTTTGAGTATATTGCGTTCAAAAGTGGCTAGCTAATTGAGTTTTATCTGAAGAGTATATCTCTTATGGAGTATATCACACCTGTAGGTATCTCTGAAAAGAACTAATAATTTAATCTCTCAGAAATTTTTGCTGCTATTGGTTATTGGTCAAGACACTTCAAAAATATCTCATCCAACAAGTAAAAGAGTAGAGCTGTGTGTAAGTATATTTCAAGACAAAAGCCATAGATGAAATTGTTAAAATTCAGTTGAAGGTTTTCCACTGAGCAAGGACTGTATATGCAGTGTTCTGAACTGGCTGTTGAGTTAGGCTTCCACTGGATCTGCTTTCTGTGTCATCTGCATGTAGTTATCTTCTCCTGTACCTGGTCAGCTGGTGTTGAGGTGTGCAGGTGTGGAGAGAGGAAGGCAGAGTTACAGAGCAGTAAGTTATGCTGTCCTTGTGGATACTGTGAAGTGAGATGTCACTGAATGCAATGCAGGCTAACTATAGGTAATGCAGCCACATGGCAAAGCAATGTATGTAAATCTGGTCAAAATGCTCCTATTTTATTTGATGGAACTTATTACTGTCAGAAGTTAAGCATTTAAATCCGTGCAGAAAGAGACTACAGAAAGCACAGTTGTAAACACAAGTAAAAAGAACAGTGGTTACTGAACTTTCAGTATTTCCACATTCAGCTCCATATTCTATATTACACTACATTAAACATGATTGTCTCCTACCAATACTGGGTTTATGCAAAAATATGATGAAAAGTGCAAAGTCCAAATGAACTTCATGTGTTTTGCTATTTGACCTAGTTGAAAATGCATTTGAGTACATCTGAGTGCTCTAGATTAATATCATTGCTGAACAGTTAGAACATGTTCAGGCTTAATAATTAAATTTGATGCCATATTATCTTTAATTTTACAAGTTTTTTTGTGAAAGATGATTTAAGTACATTTTCATGAACTTTCTTAGTATTTCTTCGAATATTTTCATCTGTTGATTTTTTTTCTTTTTTTTTTAATTCCTACATCAAAAAAGATTGCTACAAATCCTAAGTTAGATTTTCTTCTCTTAGATTGCAAAGAGCATGTCACAGAAGATGCAAAACCAGAATCCATCAGTGACACAGCTGACCTGGCTCTGCCACCTGAAATGCCGATTTTAATTGATTTTCATGCTTTAAAAGACATCCTGGGGCCACCCATGTACGAAATGGAGGTAACACCCTCATTTATTTGTCTGATTGCCATTTCTGTCTGGTTTGAACAGTTGTCTATTTTATTGCTATTGAATTTATACTATACTAACATTTTTTAAAGTGTATTCATAACTGAATTGTGTTTATTTGTGTTCCACCAAGTGTTTTTTCACCTAAAGTATGTTTTGTTTTCTTTTAATTCAGGGTACATAAATAGCATAATGAAATTACTTTCTATTAGCAAAGATGCCTGCAGCAGTGCTTAAGAGTGTGTGGTGTTTTTTCAGTTTATAACAACTTTGATTTTGTTTGGGGGATGTTTGGTGGTCTTGGGAAGGAAGCCAAAAGTAGAACCCAGGACTCCTGTCTTTAAGGCAGCTGTGTTAAGGACTGTCCCACATACCTCCCTAAAGCCAGGCAGCATTTTTGGATATTAAAACCACTTCAGTTTGCAACAGAATTTCTCAGACATTCCTTAGATTAATGTAACTCTTAGGTGTTAAAAATGTTTTATGATCAGCCAGGCACCTCCAGCTTCCTAGTATCAGCTCTGTTGCTCAGTAGGCATATTCCAGGAATTTTTATTTCTTTTATTTGCATTTTGTTATATTCTGTGAAAATACCATCACTTAAAGTACTTTATTAGTTTAGGACTCTCTTTTCACTGTTTACATTGCAGTTACTCTCTGCTTTACTTCCTGTCCAGCTGAACTGACCAAGTGTAGTAGTATATATAACACTATGACAGGAAAACAGTTGCTGATGAAACGATAAATGTTTCTGTCTTTATCCTGGGGAAAAGATCAGTAAACCAGGAATTATGGAGAAAATAGAAACGAAGGGAAAACTTCCAGAAGAGAATTCAAACATTTAAGAACTTTCCTATAATTATGGAGAAAATAGAAACGAAGGGAAAACTTCCAGAAGAGAATTCAAGCATTTAAGAACTTTCCTATGATAATTCTCTCTTTAGATGGGAGAACCAGTCTCCAGTGGATTGGGAGAATAAAAAGAGGACAAGATATGCAGGGGAAGCAGGAGAGAATGAATTACTGTTAAGGAGTGAGTCACTCCTTAAGATTTTATTGTGTTAGAGGATGGTGATGGTAGCAGTGGAAGCTGTGGGGAATGAGAGGCATGGAAGATCAAGTGATCGATAGGCCAGTGCCTTAGGACTTTCTTGGCTGAGTTTTTTTTCACATTGGTCATTTGTGTTCTGATTTAGTTATTTTACTTTCAGAAATTAGAACATATTGCTCTTTAGGCAAATTGTTTTATTGTAAGCAAACTATGTTCTTTCTTTTCATCACTCAGAAGCTGCTACACCAGTTAATAAAATTGCATGAGACAGTTCAAGGCCATTTTAATTAAGGCAGTAGTGTGGATATACTTCAGCTTGATTTGGAGTGACTGCAGCCATCGTACTCCTGTGGGCATTTTTACTAGTCTATTTGCTCATGGCCTAACTTTTAGAAACAATTGCTGAAAAATGGCATGTGGGACTTCTTTCTGAGAAATAACATTCTATCTGAATTTTGAAGTATGTTATATGCTTCAGACATCTGGTCTTTGGAGCTAAAGTGTTGCAGGACTATTTGGCCTTTTAGTGCTTGAATTGCAGATGCATGCAAAGCCATTGTAGTAAATTGAACTTGGTAATCAAGCCAGTACTCTTGATTTCTGCAAACCATAAAGGTGCTAAAAATAAATAGAATTTTTAAGTTCTGGTCACAACTGTTCTCCTAGTTCTCAGTCCAGAGTAGAATTAATTCAAATAAATATAAACTTATCATACTTAAAAATTAGATCATAGGCCAAGAAGTATGGTAACGTGACTTTCCTAACATCTAGTTCTGCCTAGTTTTGAACTTTTTCTGCAGTTGGTTATTGATTTAAATTTGGAAGTGATACTGTGTTGGCAAATAATTTCTCCTATTTTGTACTTTTTCTACAGGAGTAAGTAGTGCAAGTAAAATTTTTAAAGTGTGGTTCTTAATTCCGAATATACAAATTCATGAGTGCTGGGTTGGGTTTTTGTTTTATTTTGTTTGTTTTTCACGAACAGTTGCCATGAATATGCATATAAGCATTTAATGGATCTGCTGACCTGTGTAAGCTGAAATAAGACTGACTGAAGCTTTTGACCTGTGTATCAGGGTTTTTTAAACATTTCCATAATTAGCAGGCAAATTAAGTAGTGCATACATAAATAGAACTAGAGATGAATCCACACAGCATCAATTCCCTGAGCAGCTCAGGATTTATTTTTATGCACTATTTGCTGTATTTTTTAATTATTAAATATTTTTCAGTACACACTTTATTATTTTTCACAAGTTAATTGGTCAGCCACAAACCTCCTGTTTTAATGAATTTTCCCACTAACCTATTATTCATTTGAATTCTCACAAGTGCCCCCAAGATTCTTTCAAATGAAGAGCATAGCTCCTGTCTCCATGACAGGCATTTCAGATTGGCTGCTGGAGTATTTTCTGGTTTTGTTATCTGCAGTGTGTCTCTCTCCTTTTTATACCTACCCTTCAAAGCTTCATCTTTGACCTGCATTTTGCCATTTATAATTAGTTGAAATAAAAGATACAATGGGAGCAGCCACCATGTCAGTACTTGGATAAGACTGAGCAAATAGAACTGAAAACATTACATGACTTAATTGATCTGTTGTCCTTCAGGGAATACCTTTGAACAAGTGATTCATCTTTCACCTTTTCAGCTCATTGCATGTGTATTTTCTGCAGAGGTCTCCCAGCAGAAAGGTGTGACAGAATACTCAGCTCATACTTGTAAGATTAATTCATTTATTGCAAGTAAATAATCTTATGTGTCACACCCTACAGAACAAATGTTGGAATAAATCACATAGGCTTTGGAAGAAGAATCTTGACAGTAGTTTAAAGTGTAAAAGATTTAATGAAATGTTTCAGCACAGCATGCTTTTGGGTTTATAACATATCCAGAGTGGAAATACTTAGCTTTTGACTTGGATTTTAGCTTCCCCCCCCCCTCCTTTCTTTCAACCCTTAATTCTGCTCAGCTAACAAAACAAACATTATTGGCACTACAATCTGTATCCTCATCATGTGAGTGAAGTTGAAGTGACAAAAGTTCTTGGTCAGTGAAATTACCTATTCTAGGAAATGAAAGTGCAGATTCCATAAAAGAATAGCTCTATTTCATAGGACATGCACAATTCTAATTCAGGAACAAATTAGGTTATCTTTTAGAAGTGAAACCCGTACAAAGCACAGGTTTAGGAGGCATTTTTACCTAAGAAATATCAATCTTGTAGTGATTAAAGGAAAGCTGCTGTTAGGTATTTTGCCTGCTATGGTTTGCTAGGGAATGAATCAGAGGAGTAGACTAGAAAAAACAGTTTGTACAGTCAGTTGGGAGAACGTGGGGAAGGATAACAAAGATGCTAAAGGCCGGCAAGTAACTTGGGGACTGGTTGTTAGCTCCCCATTATTCATTAGTGACTTAATAGCTTGTTGTCAGTGTTGCTGACTTACAAATGAACTCCAAAGCTGCAAACTTGCAGATGATAATCTCTTTTCCTTTATCTTGTAATAACCTTAAATATTTTAAAATAAATGACTGCTCTAAATGCTAAGACTTTAATTTTGCAGTGTCCAGGCAGCTAAAATTATATCTGACAATATGTTTATCTACTCAAATTACTACTAACCTGTGGCTTGGTTGAATTCATCTACAAAAATTATCAAAAAACAAGACTGTTTATGTAGGTCAGTGACCTCTTCTTCCATCATCTGACAGACATGACCAGTTGTCAGCTGATTCTACTGGTCATTTTTAATTGGAAGTTATCTTAAAAGTGTTAGTAAGGGATTTTTTTTTTTCTAATTTAAATTCTGACTTTTTATGAGAAGAAATTGTTCAGACGTGCCAGAAGTGATTGAGTCTTATGGAGGTCACTGTTAACACTTCGTAAGTATGTTTAATGTGATATGACGTACTTTTCTCTAGGTATGGTATAGTTGTGGGGGGTTTGTGTATGTTTTTTTAGGGATTTTCAAGAGTCTTTCCTGAAAACGTTGTAGAAGGAGTGGTTCACCTCTAAATCACTTAAATAACTTACGGAATCCTGAGTTAGGATTGTGCTTGCTGTGGAATGAGTGAAATGCATCTCACTCAATAGGAAAGCAGCAATATGGTTTATTGAGGTAGATTAATGATTTCACAAAACTTAAATGAATTTGATAGAATTTAACAAAATTGAACAAAAGTTAAATCAAGGTTCTAGTTGAGGGCAAGTTCACTACTTAATACAAAGGCAAATTGATTAGAATGATTGGTTTAGAATACTTGTGTGAGAAATATACAGTGGCTTGGAGTTGGGCCAAGATCATTTTCACAGGAACTGGGACTAGAAAGGGTAAGGGTGGCCCTCCCATTGACTCATTATGTTTTCACAATGGACTCCCTTGCTTTCTAAACTCCTTCTCAGAGAGGAATCTAGGTGCAGCTCTATCCAGCCTTGGACCCAGTCAACAGTTCATTACTAATATTGAGATGAGTGGGAGTGAAAGGGGTAAGGAAGACCCTCCAGTTGAATTACGAGATTCAGAATGGAACCCCTTGCTCTCCTTCGGAGAGGGAGGTGAGATTCATACCTAGTCTCAGTCTTAGTTAATGGTTTATGACTGAGAGGATTTGGCTGTTGGCACTTCAGCAGAGTGTTTTAACATAAGATTGTATATCTTATATAACTTTGAGTTAGTAGCAGTTTAAAGTACATTAACAGCCCTTGTCTACTCTGGCCATTAATCTTGTCAGGAAAACTTGGCCCTCACCAAAGGGGCTCTTGTCTTTTCTGCTGGCACCTTTCCACAGCATTCAGGAGTTGCAGGTGTGATGGGGGGGACACTAATTGTTCCAACTCACTGAACCTGCACCCAAGCTCTGCAGGAGTCAAATTGTCTCAACTTGCTGCTCCACTAAGTAGGATCAGAAGGTACAAAGTTGTCCCAGCCACTTATATTTTGTAATTAAACACAAACACAATGGCTGGTGCTGACTTCTCAAAGCAGCCCAGGCGCCAACATCTCAGAAGGAGCCTGGGGGGGGTGGACACGCGTCTGCACCACCCTATTCCTGACAGCTGGAGTCTTGTTTGCAGCAGGAGCTCCTGTACCAGCATAGCTTTGCAATAGTCAGACTTGGCACTACTTGCACTGCAGCTCTGTGGTGTGCTTAGTTCCCTCAAAACAAGAAATGGGTCCTGAGCGAGGGTCACATTTCAAATCTTAGTCATCAAACTTAGAAGATGACAATGCTTGATACTTCAGTATAGCGTTTGGCAAAGTATATCCTACAAAATCAGAAAATGTGTTTATGTTTAATTTAATTTTGTAGGACTTGAAATGCTTAGTTATATTTTTTTTGCTTCAGTGATTCTCTTGCATGAGCAAGTTGTTCCTGTTATTTATCTGAGCTGCCTACAGCTACAAGTAGCACAACTTGAGTGTAAATGAGCTTTTTTTTTTTTAAATGTGCATCTTTTTTTGGCCAGTAACCAGATGTACCAGCTGTAGAGTGAATAGTTGTTCACTCTTATTGCATAAAGGAAGGCATTTTCTATTTGTAAAACAGGAAAGAGAAATTGAGCATTAAGAATTTTATAGTCTTTTTACTTTTTTTTTTTTTTTTTTTTATGATGGGAATGAATTTCAGCCTAATACTGAAATGCTAATGTTTGGCTATTATTTAGAAAGAGACTTTCTGTTCTGATAAACTCATGCAAGGCTACACTGTTCTTAGGTAAGCCACTGGTGCTCTTGGACTTAAAAAACTTCAGGCCCATGTACTACTTGGGGACTTGAAGCAGCATTTCAGAGTAGCATTTTAGTATGGGATTAGAATATTTAGTAACTTAAGATTTTTGGAGCTCACCACTCTAAATGTTTCCAGTACAGCCATCTCCACAGCAGGGCTGTACAAGTATCTCAGCCCCCACAGCAAAGGTACGCAGCGGTACATGCTTCTATTCAGACTTCTCTGATCTTGCAGCTGAGCTGATGGTGAAAAGCAAGTCAACTTTGTATATATAGAGCTTGGCCTTTTCAGTGTGTCTGTTGGTTAATTTCCCTGCTAACTCCTGGAAGGAAGCAAAGTTAAAGCATTAACATTATGGTAACTTGTGCAGTGCAGAATGAGTTGATGATAGAAGAAACCAGTCCATTGCTCTAGATTTGCAAATAGTACAAAAGGGAATGTTAGCTACACTTAGAAAGGACAAAAGTAGTTTGAGAATTTTAAACGTAACTAGAAATGCAGATTTCAGAATGGGAATTCTTCTATTATGTTCTGTTGTGAGGATCTTTTGACTGGTTTTCTACCCAAGAAAAGAAACATTTCTTTAAATTCTCTAAACAGTTAATGCATAATTCATCCCTAAATTATCTTTCAATTCTACATTTCAGTATGAGTCAAAATTAATTTAAAATGGGCCTATCACTTTATTTTACAAATGAATATTTGTATTTTGCTTTAGTCACTGTGTGACACAGTAGAAATTCATTCCATTTTTCTGCCTTGTAATAATTACATAACTTAATAATTCAGAAAATGATAAATCTGTATAATCTTTCCTCAGGGTTTTGTCATCTCCTTGAAGCTCAGTAAAACAAAAAGACTTTCTGGATATTCTAAAGAATCTCTCAAAAAAAAAAAAAAAAAAAAAAACTAAACCTGGAACATTCATGGAAAAGATCCTGCTTCTTTTTAATTAACACAGGAGACTGGGATTCTGAGACCTCCATTACTCTCACCAGTAACTGGGCATAAGCAGACTTTAGATAGTTTGGGGTAGAACTTGCTTAACTACTTGTGACTAGTAATGGAGGTCAGTCAGATTTCCCATCAGCTTTCATATTCAGCCTCCTAGCAGACTCATGCTTTCATCGTTCACATTTATATGTGTTTACAGTGAACAGAATCAATGTGTTGTCTGACTGTAGTTCAGGCAATGCAGCCACCTTTGAAAAGGTAACATGTAACACTTGGGAACAAAACTGGCTTTTTCATGTAAGTGACAGAGTCAGTGCAACTATACCTTTAGCAGGTGGATTAAGTCATATAAGCATTCAGCCAGCAGTTTTAATGGGTGCACTTGTTCTGAAGGTAACTGTCAAAACTGTGTTTTGCAATACTTTTGTTACAACCATTTCCTGTGTTGTTTTCCTTCAGGTTTCTGAACGTCTAAGTCAGCCAGGAGTAGCCATAGGCTTGGCCTGGACTCCCTTAGGGGGAGAGATCATGTTTGTAGAAGCCAGCCGCATGGATGGAGAAGGGCAGCTTACTTTGACTGGTCAACTCGGAGATGTTATGAAGGAGTCGGCACATCTTGCAATTAGCTGGTTGCGCAGCAATGCAAAGAGATACCAGCTAACCAACGGTAGGTTGAGAAAACAATGAGAAACTGCATAGCTGTATTGTATCACAGAGACTAATTGCATCCATTGGCCTCTTACTGCAGGGATGATGCACATAAAGGAAGCATTAATATTGCATGGAAATTACATGTCCCAAAAACATATTTTTTAATAATTCAGCAGATTATAGTGTTGCTTAGTAACAGTGGAAATTACTCATAGTTATTGTGGAAATGTATCAAGTGTTGCTTTAACAGAGACGGAGTTTTACAGCAATCAGTGCTACAGTGAAGGAGAAATGTGTTCATGGCCTGGCAAACATGTCAGTCCAGGCAGAATACGAGTTGTTGCTGCACGTTCTTCTCCCATGGCCAGTGCCTCCGTGCAAAAACCTGGAAGGCTGTGGACAGCCTCTGTGCCAAGATGCTTCTCCTTACTCATTTTTTACATTCCAGCTTTCCAGCAGTACTTTTGTGATGTAGATACAGATATGCAAGGCTGTAGTTTTCTTCTAGAATTAGGACAGAGTTCTATTAAAGGTAGGGGGTTTTTTTGTAGTCTTAATATTTTGAGAATTAGTTGAGTTTGAGTTGCTGTTGAATGGCGGTGCAATAGGACTTCAGCCAAGAAGCTTTTAAAGGCTGGGTTTTTTTTTTGTTTGTTTGAACTTCCTAAGAGTTCTGTAAGTGTGCTTTCTAGTTTGATCACCTACTGAATAGTCAAATAATTGTCCAGTATCTGCCATTATTTATGGAAGCTTAGATAGGATAAAAAAGTAATTTGAATTAATGTACAGAAAGTTGTTGCCATTATCTGTATACATGGTTACCTCTCTCATTTATACTGTTACGTCCTCCAGGTCAAGTAAGGCAAAAAGATGTACACTAGAGATTTTCTTTACAATATTGGTTAGTGTTTGGTTTCTGTGGAGGGCTGATTTTATGGTATGTTCTGTGAAAATTGCTATTTACGGTTTGGGGCATTAAAAAAAAAAATAGGTAGGAATTATGTGGTTTCTACATTAATCGCTACTCTGAATTTCCCAACACATGCAATGGCCAAGCTTATTAGTTAAGTGGTTATGGTTTTGTCTAGGAATCTAGATGTAGGAATGCCTGTTGGGGTTTCTTTTTGTTTTTCTAGGGCCTCTGCAATATAGTGTTTTTTCAGCCTGCTGTTAAAAAATAGTGCTAAGACTTTTAGTTCTCTGGTGGGCTTTTAGAATACAGACCTGGAACAAAATGGGTTTAGAATTTTCACATTCAAACCATTCTTTTTTTTTTTTCCTTAAGCTTCTGGAAGTTTTGATCTCCTTGACAACACTGACATCCATCTGCACTTCCCAGCTGGAGCTGTCACAAAAGATGGACCATCTGCTGGAGTTACCATAGTAACCTGTCTTGCTTCACTCTTCAGTGGGCGGCTGGTGTGTTCAGATGTAGCCATGACAGGAGAAATTACACTAAGAGGCCTTGTTCTTCCAGTAAGCATCATTTGAGAAAAGAGCTAAGTTGTATTAATTCTCCCTATTCTGGATATAAAATCTGTTTATAGCCATTTACAAAAGCAATGTCTTGATGGCTCATTCCTTCACAGCAATCCAGTCTCTTCTGGTGCAGCTGTAAGAGGCTGATGGAAGCCAGCCTGCAGTAGGACTGTACCATGCTTCTACCTGCTTTGCATTTAATGTTAGTTCTCTACCCTTGGTGCTCTTTTCAGGGAAAGCACATTAAAATGTCTAGTTCGAAAGGAAACCTAGAAATCTTGAAATACAAGATGGTTCAAAAATATATATTGCAATTTCTAAACATGCTTCCTCAAACTTTTACTACAGAATTATCTCGTTTCTTTAAGAATTTGTTTCTTAAAGCTCTTACAAGTAATTGCATATATGTTACTGTTGAAACAATCTTTCTATGTGTTTTTAGATTATTCTTAAATTTTGTTCCTTGCATATAGTTCAGCTGAAATGATCTTCCCATAAAGCTTTTTCAAAGCATGAGGGCAAAGGGAAGTTTTCAAACAGTTTACAAGTATCAAACAGAGCTTGGCATGACTAAGCAGGTAAGGGAGCGATCATGTCATACCAGATGATGGACAAGGGAAGAGGAAGATGGAAACCATTTTGTCTCATGCAGTAGAGACTAAACCAGAGATAACACGTTAAGATAGCAGACTTAAAGGGAGCTCTGAAATAGCAGTCTGCTGGAGTTACAGACTGGCAGGATTTTCTTTTCAAGACTCTAGCAAAAAATAGACACTGCATTAACTCTCATTTGGTGTGAGGTTCCTTAGCTTTCTAAATAGTCTTTATTGTACCAGTGACCAAGTTTTGCCTACTGCTTAAGGTAGGTGCAAAAACCAGGTATCTAAATATTAAACCAGATTTACCTTCTTCTGAATGGTGTCCAGAATCTACTGTTAGTACCTTAATTCAGATGAGCATGCCATTAACTGCATCTGCTGCCTGAAAGCAAGCAATGGGGTGTGTAGCACTGTCCAGACCACAGTGATCACTGTGAGGACTTAATGGTTGGTTCACTTCTACCTTGTGTTACAGCAGCCTAAATTTTGCCCTTTGTGCTACAATACAAAGCTTTCCTTTCCTCTGCTCTAAAGCAGCCTAATTTTACAAGCTTCTTCTGTAAGAGTTTTAAAATTGGATTAGAATAGAGTGCAAGGGGAAGATGCTACAGCTGTAATTAAAAGAAAAAATTTAAACCCCCCTTCTTTACATCTCATGACAAGCTCAAAACAGGTAGCTTAATGAAGCGATGATTGTCTTTCCAGCACAAAGCCATCTTTGCAGTTTTGGAGCATGAGTTTCTATTCTGTGCATTTTCTGTTGTACAACTCAAGTTATTTATCATGTGGCACTGCATACTTAAGACTACTTTCCACCTAATGCTGCCATTATCTTGATGCAGGTGCAGGATTTCAGCATGCAAGATTAAAAAAAAAAAAGTTAAGGCCATCTTAAGGAAAAAATTATTGAGAAGTAATGCCTTTTCCACTGCTGACACTCCTGCACCTTCCATTCCTAATTTAATTTTTAATTTTTGAATTTTTTTCCTCTTATTAACTGCTACAGAAAGGGTACTGTAGCCTATTAACATATTTCCCTCAGTAAGCATGCAGCGAGATAAAACTACTGCTGCATTTTTGCTTTCCTAAATGATTGGAGTAGAGTGCAGCTTTCATTAAAATGCAACTCTTGATGTGATTTGTTACCATAATTACTCTATTAGATTAGTGTCACAGTTTTTGTTTTGTTGGTTTTTTGTTTGGTTTTTTTTGTTGTTGGTGGTGTGGTTTGTTGTTGGTTTTTTTTGTTTGGTTGGGTTTTTTTTGTTTTTTTTTTTAATATATATATTTCTTGTTATTAGGTTGGAGGAATTAAAGACAAAGTCCTAGCTGCACACCGAGCTGGACTGAAGAGAATTATCATTCCTCAAAGAAATGAAAAAGATCTTGAAGAAATTGCAGTGAATGTTCGGCAAGATTTGACTTTTGTTATGGCAAGCTGTCTAGATGAAGTTCTTAATGCAGCATTTGATGGAGGATTTGCAGTTAAGCCCAGAGTTGACCGTCTGAATAGTAAACTTTAAGCAGACAGGCTGAGGTTACTTCTGTCTCAAATTTCAAGGGAGATCAATAATCATCTACATGTATCAAGTATACTTAACTATGAGCTAAGCTTGATTCTTTAAATGTGGGTGTAAATTAAATCAAAATAAAAAAGATTACTTCAACAGTTAACCTGAAACCACCTTTTGTGGGCATTTGCTGCTTTTTACTATCATCAGCAAAGCAGTTTGGAAAAAAAGCCAACTCATTTCCTGGTAGATTCAAGCATGAGAAAGCTGAAGCTGATGAGAAATAATTCCTTAGCTTATCTGGATATATATGTATAGAGATATGAGCAGGTGATTACCTCTTTAAAGAGGACACCAGCACAAACGGAATAACAGGCAATTCTGTGAGCTGTATTCAGCCTACACAAAGTGCAGCAAACACAGGACAGCAAGTCAGATGGGGTTGTAACTGAAAAGCAAACTGTCTTAGGACAAGTGTTTATTTAGGAAATAACATTCAGTACGCTAAGAAACAACAGCATCACAGGAAAAAGAAGATTTTGAAATCTAAAAAAATATGCTTAAGGGATTTGAACAGAAGCAATATGGTCTAAATTAAATTACTAAGTCCTTTCAGCACTCAGTTCTAGTTTGTAGCAAGATCAATGCAGACATCATTTTTAAAACCTAAATACAGGAAGCAACTCCAGAAGACCTGAAACGTACCGATTCTTGTGTAGGAAGGTTAATCATGCGCTCAAGTTCATGTACACACAGTTGTACTTACAGCACCAGAGGTAGGTGAAGCATACTTGAAGACTATGAAAAAGCCTGGTGACATTTTGGAGGGATAAAGCACATGTCCTTCTTTCTTATCCGATACAAATCGCCTTCATTCTGGGATGCCTACGTTCCAAGTTTAGCCTATAAAATTAAATCCATTCAGACAATGCCAAGAAAATAGTGGATCATTAAACGGCACTAGGTACTGCGAGTAATTTTAAGGTATCTATCTCAGTTTATATGTTTCTTCCCCTGAACATCAGTGGAGATAGAAGTTTAAACATGTAATGTAAGATCCTTGAGTTTTTCATTGGTTTATACTAGGGGCAACCATAAAAGACAATCTGGTAAGTTACATTCTCTTCTTGTTGATTAATTCCAAAACAAACTCAAGTGTCCTTATGCAATGCAAATTGTATCAGGGACAAGAGCCTATTACAGAAACATCTTATAAATCAAATGTAATAGTTTGGTTTGCTTTCATTTCCATAGATAGAAAGCTGATTTACCTGGAATCTAACAGCACTGATAGTAATAAATCCAGTGGGTATTTCTGTACCCGATTTACAACTCTCAAAGACGACTTAATCTAATAAAAGAATAAAAATACTCCCCCTTTTGTTTCACTATCTTAAGAATTCTACTTAATCATTCATTATCAAAGTTCCAAGGGTAAGAGGCAACAGTCTCCAAATACTTTCTGCCTTACAAAATACCTGAACACAAAAAGTGCAAAGAAATTAAACCATCAGTAGAACACCAGAAAGGTACGTACGGTGACTAATGTGCTGCTTGGCCTTTAATCAAAACCAGTAGGAGGGGTAAAAAAAATTCTTTGCCAGACTTAATGCAGATCAAATAACAATCCTGCATTGCTTTGCACTGGTGAGAAAACAGACATGCGTGGAATGCCAGTGTAGTCTGTTTAAACATGCAGAAATACTAGCTTTCCAAAAAATGCATTTAAGTACTATTTCCACAGCAATTGCACTACAGAACAGGCAGTTGCTCCCAAAAAAACTTAAGCTATTACTTTCTCTGCCACACCACTCCAATTTCTAAGTGTTGCCCACATCGACTATACCTGAAAGGAGGGGGGTTTAATGCCAGTCTGAGCATATTAATAGGCATTTACTGACAGCTGCTTGCAGAGCTGAGTTGGTTATGGTACTTTGCTTATATCAGATAATATAGAGACACTTACTGCCTTTTCTTTTGCTGAACACTGTCAAGAAGAGTAACAATGTGCGGCATCCAGCCAAAACAGTAAAGAACTTTTAAAGTAACTTCAGTACACTAAGGATTATTCTGCTTTGCAACTGACACTTAAATGGTCCTGATATTAAACGTGTCCCTCAGAATATAATATACCATAAGATAGCTAAAGTTTATCAACAGTAAAAAGCAAGCACGGGTAGCTCCCTTCCTCTATCCACACTATAAATTGCTACAGATAATAAATATTCCAGTAGTGCAATTCATGCTTTAATCACAGTAGCTCTGAAGATACTGCATAACACAACACTATAGGCAGCAACACAGGAGCGCACCCGCTTTAACTGTAAAGTGCTACTGCAAACAAGAACTACCAAGAAGTGTCAAAACAGAAGCCAAATATTAACATCCGCATTTGTCCAACATTTTCCTTTTAAGGCTTTTTTTTTTTTTTTTTTTTTTTTTTGAAGGGCAATGAAAAACAATGGGGGTAGTGCTGGAGACAAGGGCAAGGTGTACTGCATTTCATCTATTAAAGACAAACTTGAATCCTCTTCCCAATGCAGCAAAGTAAAATAGTATTTTCTAAACAAATAGCTAATATTAAGACAATGCCAAGCTTTAATACACCATTTATTTTAGATTAAGTAATAAACTGTACAAGTCACTAGGATGTTTTCTTTTTTTCATATCTAACAGAGTGTAGTTTACTTACCCAACCATCAAACTCTTTAGAGGAGATCCACTGAATTAGGCTTCTAATACTTTTGAGGATCTGGGCTTAAGTCTAATTTGCTTAATCATTCCATCATATGATGGACATCAAATATTTTATACAGATTTTTTTTTTTTTTAACACCACATGGAGTAATACTCATTTACATTACAGGAAGTCAGCGTACATTAGTTATGTTATAGCATTTGTCATCTGTAAACCATTAAAAAACCTGTCTGACCATAGCAGTAAGCTTCTAAAGCTCATTACAAATGCCATTTCTACAGTCCCCTCCAAAAGTGCAGTCTTTATCTTCAGCCTAAATAAAAATCACTGCACTTCAGTGTAATGAGGTTTTAAGATTCACAGTTCTTTTGGGGACACAAGTTAAACCATTGCAAGAACAAGCAGCAGCAGAGAACAGTCTTACACAAGTTGTGTGCTTACATGGCCCTGTTACTCTCTAATCGTTAAGTATCAGACTGCAGAGGGTTCTTGGCGAGATTCTCTTAACAGAACTGGAGGGCTAAACATCAGATAACCTTGGCATGCAAACTCCAGTGCAAGCCAGTCAATCACAAGTGGGCAACTGAGACTGCAGGTCAGTGTATTCCTCTAAAAATAGTTGAAGTATTTAGCCAAGTCTCTGTCAAAGACCAGAAGACAAACCTGAGGTAAATGTAGACAAGCTTAAGTAGGTGAGAATAATTACTGACCTTAGAAGAGTGCAAACATGTAGTTGTGCATTCATAAGGAAAAAAAAAAAGATTGCAGAGGGGTTTTGAAGTGTTTACTGTCACAAGGTACCAGTACACCTTTTAAATGAAATCTGTGCATAGATCAAACAGCCTATCAAATTTTAAGAAGTGAAACTTTTACTACATGAAGCCAGCTATTTCTGCAGTATTTTATTAATCCAACCCAACAGATTTTTTTATGCCTTACCTGTAGAACTACTTACCTCATCATGTATCAAAATAAGAACAGGAGTTGTCTTAATAGATCAACTTCTGATAAGAAAGTTTAAGACAGTGCACAGTAAATAAACTGTATTTTAATGTGTTACAAAAGTTAATAGCCTACCTCCCCAAACAGATGTCCACTACTACTATGTTTGACAAAGATTTCTTTCAAATAGCTTGAGATGAAACAGCTTTTCACTTTACTCTTTTTTTCTGTGTCTATGTTTTGTAACACAAATACCATATACATTCCATGGTTAAATTTTTCACATATAGGCAAGTCTGCAAAAAAGCCCAGTATCCTTCAAAAGCCTTTATGGCTGGTGAATCACACCTGTAAGAGATTATTTGCATTGTAATCTGTATCATGTCACTAAAATGATACACAAAAAATCAGTTCAAGACAGTTACTTCAGTAACAACCAAAAGACATGAAGACAAGAAACTGAGCAAGAGTATCAATGTGTCAAACTTTGAGCTAAAGCAGAAAGCAAAAGTTTTTCGGTTATTGGGTATTTTTTTGTTTTGTTTTTCTTTGTGGGGTTTTTTGTTTCTTTAATTTGCCAGGTATTCTTTTAATGACAAATATAAAAGACTAGAAACATCTCATTCTGACTGCCCCCCCCCCCTTTTTTTTTTTTAACAGTCTGGTTTTATAATTACAAATTCTGTGTAAGAACACCACCTTTTTACTGCAAAACCAACAAAGAAAAGGATGCAATCGAGTTTCTAAGCATCTCTAAATTTGAAATGGGAATTATTTTTTCAACTCAGAAAATTCTCAGTAATTGTTCGCTTTTGTTAGAAGATAACTCAAAGTACAACAACATCTAGACCTGTTTTTAAAGGAGCTTGCTTTCCTGATACATCTTAGAACATAAGTACTCCTTTCAAGTTCAGTACATTCACAAAATAGCTCAATTAAGAACAGTATCACCAATGAACTGACTATTGGAAAGAGACAAAATTTACCAAACATACAGAAATATAACTTTTACCATAGCAATTATGCATATCAAAAGATGACACCGTTAATTATTTTTAAAAGATACAAAAAAAAAAGAGAAAAACCTGAATTACAGAAAAGAAAATCATAATTATTTAATGAAAAACAAGAAGTCAATAAAAATTAGCAAATACCCA